>JAURVB010012811.1:0-202573 GCA_033002965.1 Piper betle
AAGAGAACGAAGGCTCTTCATGTTCTTCCCTGCTTCTAATTGTGAGCTTGAAATAGTGGACTTCTCACTAAAGTCGACAGTCAATTTTCTAAGCATCTTCATCCTTACCAAGTGGGACATGTCCGCCTGATCATTGTATTTTGGATAGCCAAATACAAATCCTTTAAGAACTTGTAGTTGCTCCAAATTTTGAATGCTACTTGGAAAATACTCGAGTCGGTAACACTGTGACACATCCAAGTGAGTGAGATTTTTAAACTCCCCAACACTGGATGGTAAACTTTCCAAGTCATGACAAGCTCTTAAATCTAATATTACCAAACTTGATAACTCGTGGATGTTATCAGGTAATTCTTTGACACCAAAAACACCTTGCAGACCGAAGAACCTTAAGTCTTTGAGGCTCAACAAAACTTTGAAGAAAGCATCAGTGTTGATGATTCGAATTCGATGATTTTTGGCACAACTTGGCCACCTTCCAAGTTGCAGAACCATCAAGTTCTGCAGTTCATAATCATTGTCGTTTGAGAACTTGACATTCTGCCCATATGAGTTGAGCAATGTGATGAGCCCAAATGAGTGATTAGGAGGAGAAACACTTAGTATTTGATTCGGCGGATTCGCTTCCAGACAAGCACGAGGAGGGCCACCAGGTGACCATGCCGTTGGCATACCTTCAGAATCAAATGCAAAAAATTTGGTGTCCTTGGCATATGAAATTGCCTTAGATCGGATGTTAGGATCCAATGTACAAGTCTTTGATGCAGCCTGTATTCGTCGCCTATCGAGATCGAGATAAATTGGCTCATTTAAATATCTCATCATTCTTCTACTTCTCCCTTCACCGGGATTGATCAAGCTCTTCTCTAGTATCTCTTTGAAGAGTTCTTTGCCAACCTGCTCAGATGTTTTGCCTTGGGTAGGATTTACAAGGCCCTCTCCAATCCACCAATATATGATGTCTCTTGGTTTTATGATCGCATTCTCAGGAAAAATGGTCATGCAAAGGAAACATCTCTTTAACTGATCGTTCATGGCATTATAATCTTGCCATGTTTTGTTATTTATGTAACTAGATACTATCTTGTGCATGCCTTGAGTCTTCTTTAGCTCTTGAATATGCCATTTTAAAGCAAATAAGGGAACAAAATCACACAGCTTTTGTTTGGTCTCGTTAACCCCATCCTCAACATCTTTCATGAAATTTTCAGCCTCAGTGAGGTCAGGAGTTGATTGTGAGAACTGATTAAAGGATCGAATTTTGACTTCAAAGTTATCGGCTATTTGCTTCTTCCATTTTTCAATTTCTTGCAATACTTCCATTATATCTGTAAGATCCTTCTTTACGTTAGTGAAGCTCTGCTCCAAAGATGATGACTCGGCTAAACCACCTTTGAAAAGGAGCAAGAGCTTCCAATAAACTTGAATTGGATTATCTTCGCCTGACAAGATGTTCTTCATCTCCACTGTATATTCCTTAACAAGTTACAGTCTTGCACAAAGTTAGAACAATATAATAACATGTCAATTATGAGTGACTTTTAACAGTAGCGTAGAATAATATTAGATATCTAAAAATCATAAGCGCTAACTATTAATTAAATCTGTTGCACATCAATCCGAATTATGTGACCAACGAAAATATAAGTCTACAGTACCAAGAATTCAATGAACACCATAAACAAGAAAATATATCATAGTTTAAAGAGGGGCTAGAAAAAAAAATGAAGGAGACATAATATTTCATATTTGCAAACGCTTGGCTGGATTACATGTTGACTAATTGCTGAGGAGTAGCAACAAGAAGGAAAATGGCTGAATAACACACACACACACACATATATATATATGTCAATATTCTGCAAAATGATTTGAAAAGCTAAAGAGGAATTAAGAGCAGCTCTTCTTAAAATAGGGTTTGTAACATTGTCATAATGAAACAAGAAGTGATCATTTAGCTACTAACTCAATTTGATCAATGATAAAATATCCAGCTACTCTAGTACTAACCTGGGAGGGAAGCTTGTTCTTGTCAACACAGCACTTGTGAACTGCAAAGAAAATATGGTAGGGAACTTAATAACATATATATGACCTAACAGGGAAGAGTGGTTGGGAAAGACAAAATATAAACTAATGTGAAAAGCATATCCATGGAAAAGTAATGCGTGTAAGTATTTATGCCTTTCTTCCCTCCTTCTAAAATGTCTCAATAAATATTCTTACCTTCTGGATCATGGCTTTATCCCCACTTCTCCAAATTAAGAAATAGAATCACAAAAGTCTAAAATTGCTCTTTTAAAATGGAAAATTGATATATTGTGTAACTGTTTTTTTCTTTTTCTTTTTCTTTTGTTGCTTTGGATAGAAAATTTTGCATTTTTTGTGGAAATTAATATGACAATATATTGTTGGGGCTTTTGTTTTGCCATGTTAATGCTAATTTATCTGATCATAAATCTGATTAGTATATTAATTAGGCCCACACTCCACACTCGAGCTGGATATGCGAATACTTGAGCCCATTCTATTAGGCTTTAGATAATTCACAGGCTTAGAATATTAATATCCAGCATCACCCAATAACAGTTTATTTTTATCAATTGGGTTGCCCTTAGAATTTGACA
Organism: Piper betle; assembly: GCA_033002965.1. Taxonomy (NCBI): domain Eukaryota; kingdom Viridiplantae; phylum Streptophyta; class Magnoliopsida; order Piperales; family Piperaceae; genus Piper; species Piper betle. The sequence goes on from JAURVB010012811.1 coordinate 2,628, forward strand.
TGCATATTAAGTATTTAATTAATTAATAACTCGTTCACTTACTGCTTGAATATTACAGGGAATTTGTTTTTCGTAAACGAAACCATTTCCTTCACTTCCAATATTGCTTAGAAACCAAGGCTTTTAAGATGCTTATTAAGAATTTATCCTAGCTAGTCCAAGCAAGTAATTGATCAGAGAATAAGGAAAAAGAAAGCACAGATTAATATTACGCTTAATATAAATCAACCAGGAAAAAGGCTGTACAATCCCACTAATTTTCCGACATTCCATATTCCCATCAAAAAATTAGTTAAGTCTTCAATATATATAAAAAGTTTGATTTTCTCCATAGTTAATATGAAAGTTACTTATATCCTGTGTGCCTATTATCGTTGACTATAGAAATGTTGCCGTGGTGGTTTATTTTCCATAACGATCTGTTCAAGTATAACATATCTTCCCCGGTTAAACGTCGAATTATTATATTTTATTTTATTAGATATTTTATATGAGATTAATTTTATATTATAAAAGGGACTATTTATTCGATCTTCACCCACGGCTTAAGATGATTCAATTAAATCAACCATTCAATACAGTTTTAGATCAAGTATGATATCATTTATAACAATAAAGTCCAAGTACAATCAGATAAATTTAAGTCATACCTTTAATTATTGTTTATGAATTAAAAATCCTTATTAATTGTAGAGATTTGAACCAATAAAAGACGACTACAACCCGTTAGCTGTAGCATCTTTTCTTCTTAACCCGGAAGGGGATTCGCTGAATCTGCTAATACAGCAACGTTCTTATTGACCCTTGCTATCACAATTAGTAGAATCTAATAGTTTTTTACTGTTAATTCTTTCAAACTCTACTACAACCAATTTAGTCAGCAAGTACTACAATTAATCATTTCCCCTCTTAGTCCAAATTAAACACATTTTAGTCTAATAAAAAATATTAGATTATCAAACTTCACAGCATAACTTATATTATATATAGTATATGTACAAGGCTACAAGCATGCATGGGAATATTACATCATACTCGTATACTCGTACATGTATTTGGCTAAGTATCAAGTATCAACGGTTGCCTTGGTAGTTGGCAGCGTAGCTGTTCACAAGCGCAAGGGCGTTGCTCGTCACCTCCTTCACGCCGACCACCTCCGCCACCACCTCCGCCTCCGGAGACCCCTCGGCCGCCTCCCCATCCACCTCCCCAATCCCGTCCGTGCATGTCTCCTCGTCCGTCAGCGCCGCACTCATCCACGTCTCCACGTCCCCCATCTCCATTTCGAACTCCGCTGCCCCCGGTCGCGCCCGCCGGAGCTCCCCGAGCGACCTCCGCATGAGGTCCGACGCATCGGAGAGCGTATCGCGGCAGTCGTGCAGCGCAGCTGCTATCGGGGAGTCGCCGGGGCCGCCGCGGCGGTGACGGAGGCAGGGCGGCGACCCGGGCGCAGGCGTGGCGGGAGTGGCGGAGGGCGACGGAGACAGCGGCGCGGGCGAGGCCTCCGGGGCTGCGGCCTACGGAGGAGGCGTAGCCGGAGAGGGGAGGCGTAGCAGGTGGCGGGGTAGAGGGTGGCGCCGCAGCGGGAGCGGATGTAGTCGGTGGAAGACAGTTTAGTGGGGGCGAAGAGCGTTTCGGAGGAGGAGGAGAGTGTGGGAGGGAGGTGGAGGAGGAGGAGAAAGATGGTGGAGGCGGCGGCGAGAAGGAGGCCGGCGAGGGTGGTGGCCATTGTTGAGACTCTTGGCCTTGCTCTCGGGTCTGGGAGAAGCTAACACAGTCAAGTACTTATATTAGCACTGCCATGTATAATTATAATCTAATAATAATAATTTATTAATGCTCCCTTTTATTTTCTTTCTTATCAATTGTTACTTAGAAGCAAGTTAGAAGTAGACACAAAGTTATTTGTTCCCAATTATATATTATTAGGTAAAATATTGCCTTGCGTGAGATTTTATTATAGTTATATTTTAATTTTATAGATAAAATTTTATTAAATAATAAATAAATTATAATATTTAAATATTTTAAATATTAATTTTAATTGATTTTAAATATAATTCTGATTGAACGAGATAATTTAATTTAATATAATTTTTTATTTTTTATTGAAATTTGATTGAATAAAATTCGTATTTTAAATAAGAAAAGTTATTTAAAATTTTTTAATTAATAAGAATAGATATATAATTAGAAATAGCATCAAACATTCTATGTAAACGGGAATTGGCATGACAACACCTTAAAATTGAATAGAAATGATTAAAAAATAGAACTCGGTGGGTAGGTTTAGTGTGGGCTTGGACCAGCTTGACTAGGCAACTAGCCGAGTGCTAATGTCGACACGAGAATATGGCAAGTATATACGCGCAGCCCACACAAATAAACAATTTATATATAGCTGTGAAAAGTCTTTTTAAGTATTAGGTGAGGATTGTGGGTTTAAACCCGACTTGTGGGCTAATTCATGTATTTGTGATTATATATATATATATATATATATATATATATACAAAAAGGCTGTAATACGTTGTAGTCTTTTTGTAGCGCATAGCCTATGGGCCGTTTGATGAAAATCCAACGGCCCACAGCCTTTAAGCCTACAGCCCCCTACCTGCGACTCGCCAGGCCCGCCCGACCTGGCCTCCCACCCGATCCCACCACCACCGCACGACTGAGCCCCCACCGCAACCGAAGCCGCCCACCACCCTGTCATGGCTCCCCCGACACAATTTGCCCTCCCAACCCTGCCCGCCGCCCCGCGACCGACCCCCCACCACAACCGACCACCCCCGCCACCCCTCCGCAGTGGCCCCCCAAGCTGATGGCGAGGCAGGGTCGATCACGGTGGGGGTCGGTCGCGGGGTGGCGGGCAGGGTCGATCACGGTGGGGGGTCGGTCGCGGGGTGGCGGGCAGGGTCGGAGGGCAGGTCGTGTCGGGGAGCCACGGCAAGGTGGTGGGCGGCTTCAGTTGAGGTGGGGGCTCAGTCGCGCGGCGGCGGGCAGGGCGGCGGTGGGATCGGGTGGGAGGCCGGGTCGGGCGGCTTGAGGGGCCACTGCGGAGGAGCGGGCAGGCTGCGGTAGGGTGGCGGGGGTGGTCGGTCGCGGTGGGGGGTCAATCGCAGGGCAGCGGGTGGGGTCAGGAGGGCAAGTCGTGTCGAGGGAGCCACGGCAGGGTGGTGGGCGGCTTCGGTCGCGGTGGGGGGCTCGGTCGCGTGGCGACGGTGGGATCAGGTGGGAGGCCGGGTCGGGCAGGTCGTGGGGTGGGGGCTGTGGGTTTGAGGGCTGTGGACCGATGGATTTTCATCAAATGGCCCACGGGCCATGTGCTGCAATGTGCTGCAAAAGGCTGCAGCGCATTGCAGCCTCATTTATATATATATATATATATATATATATATATATATATGAGGGGGCATTTGCTGTACTGCAGCACAGCCAAGATGGCTGTGCTGCAGTGTTTCAGCCGTTGGATTTGATCCAACGGCTGAAACATGCCCCCCATAAAAAAAACAAACTGCTGCCGCCGTCGGCTGCCGTCGGCCGCCGCCGCCGCCGCCAACCGACGCGTCGCTGCCACCCCGGCCGACGGACGCCACCCCCTGCCCCGCCCGTCGCCGCCCCGCCGGGGGCGGCGACGTAACCGCCGGGCGACGGGGCGGCACATCTAGCCGCCCCGCGTCTTCCCCTGCGCCGGCCCGCCGCCGCCGGGCGACACCACCGCCACCCGTCCCCCACCCGCCACCCCGCCGCGCGACGCCCCCGCCCGCCACCCCGTCCCCCGCCCGCCACCCCGCCGCGCCCCCCGCCGCCACCCTGCCCCGCCCTCCCTCGGCCCCCGCCCGCCACCCCGCCGCGCCCCCGCCGCCACCCTGCCCCGCCCTCCCTCGGCCCCACCCGCCACCCCGCCGCGCCCCTCGGCCTCCGCCAGCCACCCCGCCGCCCCGCGCCCCTCGGCCCCCGCCCGCCACCCCGCCGCGCCCCTCGGCCTCCGCCCGCCACCCCGCGCCCCCTGTCCCCTGTCGCCGACGTCCCCTGGCCGTGGCCGTGGCCGGGCAGCCTTCCCGCCCCTCCGCCGTCACTGCTGCGCGGCGCGCCGCGGCTACGCCGCCCCCCGTTTTTTTTTTTTTAGATCTTGGCCGTTGGATGCTAATCCAACGGCCAAGATTGTACTGCGGCACAGCCAAGATGGCTGTGTTGCAGTACAGGAAGCTTTTATCCTATATATATATACACACACACACATGAGGCCCGTTTTTCTATGCCAGGGGTTGGAAAAGTTCTTGTCCCAAAACTTTTATCTGGGTGGTCCGATTATAATGATGACCCAAATCTATTAGTTTTAAAAGAAAATAAATTAAATTTTGATCTGGACCGTCCGATTAGAAAGACGGCCCGCCACTGCCCTCGCCCCCACTTCCAAGCGCCCCCAGTTTGCCTACCTGCCCTATCCAATCGTCCGCTCCCCACCCTTCACCGCCGCCTCCCTGCCCCTAGCCCCCCCCCCCCTCTCACCGTCATTTGCTCACCTGGCGCCGCCCCCTTCCACCTTCACCGACTCCGACCACCCACCCCCCTCCCCCCGTCACCCACACCAGCCCCCTCCTTCACCTCCCCACTCCCTCTCCCCTCCACCTCCCCATACTGCCCGCTCCCCCCATTGCCCCCTCACCCCCTCCCCCTCTGCCCACCACAACACCCCCGGTCGCCCCCTCATCCTCCGCCCACCACCCCCTCCCCTCTCCCCTCCCCCTCCGCCCACCACCCCCCTTGCCCCCTCCCCCCAACCCGCCCTGTCCACTCCCCACCGACCCCCCCCCCCCCTCACCCCCTCCCCCTCTGCCTACCACAACACACCCCCCCCCCCCCCCCCCCTCAATCCCTCCCCTCGGCCCACCCCCTTGTCGCCCCCTTCTCTCCCCCTCCCCCTCCAGCCCACCACCCCCCTCATCCCCTCCCCCCAGCCTGCCCACCCAATGACCAGAACCCAGCTGCTGGCAAAAGAGGGGAGAAGGATATATATATATATATATATATATATATATATTTAAAGTTTACCTCACATTGGGCAGAATTAAATTCTTTGTTTTTTTGCCCCTAAATTAATTTGGGTCATTCGATTACAATGACAACCTAAATTGATTATACATGAAAAGAAATTCCACCCCCTCTTAGTCATTGCAGGTTAGATCTGGCCTTTGGCTTTAGCCAGCAGCCCAACCAGGGCGCCTCTGGCTAAACTTGGCTAGCAGACATCGAATACGGTTGTCGCCGGCCTGGGCTGGCCGGTCTCCGACTAAATCTAGCCATAGTGTGGTCAAACTAGATTGGTTGTGGCTAGATTTGCTGGCTATAGGCTAGTTTCGGCCACCACCAACCTGATCTGGCTAGAGGTGGCGCACTTCAGCATACGGCTATCGAATCCGACTTCTGGCCAACTTTTGACCAAAGAAAGGGAATATATTTTTTTATTTTAAATTTTGTTTAAATTTGGGCCGATAGATTAATGTGAGGGCAAGAATACTATTCTTGTTTGGGGACATGCTATAATTTTTTATTTCTTAATTTGACATTCTCTTTGCGTTCAATGTTTTGTTTATTTTTTATAAAGAAAGATCAACTAGAGTTGATTATTTTTATCAACTATTTTATTATTTTATAACAACATAGTTACTATTGTTTATATGGGAAATGGATGAGATCAACTGATTTTTCATATAATAAAAGTACATTTTTTAAGTTTTTTATTTAATTTTAAAATGTGTTTTATGAGTTTTAATTTGTATATATTGAAGTGGCTTATATTTTTTTATAGAATTAACTTAAAAATTTCTATATTATATTAGTATATATTACATAGTTTTAATCAGTATTCAAAGGTAGGGCTGTTAAATGAACAAGTGAGCCGAGCTCGACTTGTGTTCGAACTCAGCACTCGCTTGATTTGTGTTCGAACTCTGCTCCAGATCGAACAAGTATTGAGCATGCATACTCAAGATCGAGTCAAATATTTTTTATGTTGTTCGACCTCAACTTGAGCTTGAATATACTTAAACTATTTAATTTTGACGAGCTCGAATCCAATTCGTTCATGAGCTCGAAACCGACTTGAACCTACGACCTCCCAAGTCTTCAACTTGAATACCTACCATCTAAACTATCTCACTATGTTGTTATTATATTGTATATAAATAAATATAACTAGTTATAATTAAGCTTATTAGTATATATATATATATCTATATATATATATATATATATATATGTAATATAAAATATAAAGACTATATTATTATATTATTTTATTGAGCCGAGTTCGAATCGATCTACGAGTTGAGTTTGAGTTATATTAGAGTCAAGTTGAGTTGAACAATGTCTTGTTCAAACTCGGCTCGAAAGATTCGTGTTCGAGTCGAGTTTGAGCTCGAGCATTTAAATGTCAAGTTTTGAGTCAAGTTAAACCGAGCCAAATGACAAATGTTCACGAGCTAGCTTCCTCGATTAGCAGCCTTATTCAGAGGGACATAACTCATCATGCAAACATTGTCTTCCATGGAGTCACTATGCATATTTTTAATAATTTTTTATTTGAATAATCTTTATATTTAAAATTGTAAATAAATAATTCATTTAATTATATATTTGTTTAATTTAATTTTGAATGTTATAATATATATTTTTAATAAATTTTTAAGATGTCCTGCGCGTTGGATATATATATATATATATATATATATATATATATATATATTAAAAAAAAAACAACAATACAACAAAGACAGCGCAACAAGAATGTATATGTGCGAATTCTTTTTCTTTCCTCATATTATTTCTTTTGATCACTTATTATAGATTGGTCATGCTTTCCGCATAAACTAAGCATGCCGTATGAATTGTTTTTAACTTCATAATTAATTAAGATAAAACAAAACATCTTCAGTCGGTGGCTTAGCAGGTGATCAAGAGGGCTGTTTCTTAAATGTTCACGCCAGGCAAACTATGATGCCCTCCTTTTGTGGAAAGTAATCTTTTATACAAGTTACAATGGCATGCATTTGATTATGATAATTGATAATTTTTAAATAAATATATCAATAATTATTTATATATAACTACCCAGCTTAAAATATAATATAATGGGCTAAAATCATTTTTTTAAAAGTGATTAACTAAGTTAAAAATATATAATTTATTTTCATTTATAAACATGATCTTACTCCATTAAATATTAAATGTAAAATTAAGTTAAGTGATGTCACATTGTCTTTGCTACAAATAGCTTATTAATCAAATTGTCAATAATAACTATGCCTTCTAATTTAAACTAAACTGTTTCCCCAACCATGAAAGCTTTGCACACCTGAGCAGTTAAAAGAGGTGGCTAATTTAATACAGTCAATAACAGCATCAATTAGATCAGGCTGCCTCTAAAATATGGAAGCTAAGAAAAAGTTGGTCTCAATTTCATCAACTCCTAGGTAGTTTGCTTCTCGTTATTAATTAGATAAGTTTCAGGGAAATTACATGCATTTGATATAAGCTAGTTCTTAATTAGGATGTCTCGTCCTTTATTTCTGGTTCACTTTGTTGTATTGGTTTCATCGATGGAATTTCTTTCTAATTAAGTAGGCTTTTATTGGTTAGCCGGAGTTAAAAGTGATCAATGAAGATTATCATGCAGATTGTAGTATTTTCATTTTTCCCGGTCTGTAGGTCGACTTTCGGAGTACCAAAGCAAAAGTGGTCAAAAGCAAAGGTTAAACAAGATCAATGCCTTTATGTTTTGCATCATTTTGATGGCCATTAAGCCATCAACATTTAAAGCAGTACCATCAATCACACCGGGAAATGTTGGAATAAGAAATTAATTAGATAGATAACTTAGATTTATTCAAATCAATAGCAACCAATAAAGTTGCAATTATGGGCACAGGAAAATAGTCCCGTGCTCATTTAACATTGGAAGGTTTTCCGATGGATAAGAGCTCTAAAGAGACATACATCTCTCACCATCACATCACGTCGCAAAGCATCACTAAGGGTGCTAGCGGCTCCGTTAGGTCGGATTCGTTTAATATTCGGCTCAATATAGTTTGATATCCGGCTCCATTTCGTAATAATTAAAGCTTGATTTGAATCAAGCGAGCATGAGCCCAAACATACTTTTGTGCAGCTCAATTTGATTTAAAACTCAATGATTTGTATTTTATATTATAGTTTATATATTTTTATATAGTCATTTATATAAAATATAAAAAAATAATAAATATCATTTCATTATAATGATAATTTTATATGATAATACTATAATTTTGTTTCAAAAAAGTTTATTTGGCAACTAAATTATTTTAATTTTTATAATTATTTTTTTTAATTATTTAATATATATATATATATATATAATCGAACTAACATACGTTCAATTTGAACTCGACTCAAACTCTTTTATACTCTAACTTCTATTCGAAATAAAGAAGTTGAGCTTGAGTAGGGCTGAACTCGGTTAAGACCCGTGCACGATTCATGGGCACATGGAGGATAACAACAAGGATGGGCCGAGAGGTATGCGAGGCCAACAAAATCAGTTTGTTCCACTTGAGATTGGGCCTCCAAACGACCAATTAAATGGATATATGGGCCTACTTTGTTTCTGTATTCTGTATGCATGGGCCGACATAGGGGGACGGCCCAAATCTCTCCCTCAAGTCCTCCATCGTCCTTGTCCCCACCGGCTCCGCCGTCGCCTCATTCGCCGTCGAGCTTCCCTCAATTGCCGCCGGCGACTTCGTCGCCGACGGCGCCAACATGGATGGGCATCTCCAATCACGACCAGTAGTCCGAAATTGAGGTATACATTGCCTTCTCTTGTACATCTCCATTCCAGTTGGGTGGATTCGATAGATTTGAGGTTCGTGAGTTTGGGAAAATTTAGCGTGCTCCATTGTCGTCTTCCCAGGAATGCTTCGAGTCCCGTTAGTTTGTTCCTCGATACTTCTGGTCATGGTCCGGGTATTAACAGACCGGATCCAAACTCCGGAAATAAGCATTATTTTTTTTATATACACGAACTGGGAATATGGATTATATTTGATGACGAATGATAAAATATAATGGGACAAAATTTTATTTTTAAATTCTTATTTAAGTTGAAATTAATTGTACAATTTTGCTTGTGTGGAAACTCTTTGTACCTGCTTAAAGGGTACCAATTGAGCAGTGTTCTAATTGATTCTTTTATTTTTGTACAGGGCATCTACGTTATGGAGGTTTTTTATTTTTTTGGCAACATTTTTGTAATTAATAAATTACCTGTACCCCGGTGTGTTCTACAAATTCCATCTGCCCACCACTCACCAACCGAGCAATCACTGCATCTTTGGCAAGGATTGATTAATGGAAGAAGGGCACTGCGTATAGCTCTGTTGCACGTTGAACACTTGGGCGGAGTGAGCCAACACTCGGAGCACAGTAGGTGAGACCAAGCTGCCATCTCTTCAACCTCAACCAAGCCCAAGCACCCTCCACACTCTTCACACCTTGGCAGTTGGCACGCACCAGTAGCACCCCCGGCACCGTTCATCGCTACCAACCTTCTTCTTGCATTCCTTCCTTGCACAATCATATACTATGCTGGGCACGAGCTCCCATCAATTGGGTCGTTGGTTGTGGTCGAATATTGCCAGCCTTTGTAGTAAACGGATGGTTGCTTGGTTATGCCCAGGAGACCCTGGATGGTGCGGAGATGGTTGTTGCTTATGTTCAAGAGGCCATTGATTCTTAGTTGTTGGAGACCTGGTAAGACCTTCACTGCTTGGACGACGCTGTCAGGAGTCAAGCCATTGAATCCTTTCAAATTTAGCTGTGAGTAAACATATTTGACATAATTAAATTAGCACTACACTTGCATGAGGCAGAGCAATCTGTATCATTGTACGATCATCAGTTAACAAGCGAGCGTATATGTACCTTTGAGATTTTCGGATCTCTACCAACAATATCTAAAAGGCCAGAATTAGTGATGTTTGGGCAGTCAATCAGATCAAGGCCTGCCATCCTTCCCATGGCAAAGGTCATCAGTTAGCCTCCTGCTCAAAGTTGGCTCCACTCTGAGCTTCTGCCACACCAACCCATCTTCATCGATCTGCATACCATTTGGACAGTTAAAACCTCTCGTAGGGCAAGATAGGGAAGAACGTAAAAGAATCCTTCATGGGGGCCGGAGAGTTCATCGGAGTAGTTGAGGTTGTCGGAAAGTGAAGATTCCATAGAGTTGAAAAATTGGCTTTGTGGGTTCTTCCCAGCTAGAAATGGCAGGTGCATCCATGTCTGACGGAATTGAGGTGGAAAAGAGGAGAAGAGAGTTCTCGGACAGGGGAAGTAGCGTATAGAGGATAGACACGTCTTTGTGGTGCAAAAAGTGGTATTGTGGATGAGCGAGCTTTATCCTATCAGATTTTTGTTATTAAACTTTTGGCTAAACTCTAGCGAGAAGGGCATTTTACCACGGTTTTTGTGGTTAAAATGATCAATGTTGAAAAAATTGATCAAGATTTTTTGTGTAACGTAATCCGATGAATTCCTAGCAAGGCCAAACAAGCAGAAATGTAATTAAATAGACTGACATTTTGTTGAGCTTTTTTCAACTGATAATAAGTTATAATTGTATCTTCGCACTCAACATAAATTCACTGCCCCAATCTTCAAACGTGTCTCTTTAAAACTATGGATTTGTCACCAAAGACGTTGGTCTAATTCTAAGCTAAATTTTGGCGACGCTGGTGGATGGTCGACACCATCCACGATGGGTACGCATCGGCGTCACCAAGACCCACTCTAATTCTAATTAGTGTGTCCTCTACTTGGTGGCCTTAAGAAGGGCAGCCCTTCGGCTAACTGATCCACAAACCTCCGGTTGAAAGCTTCTGTGAAGTGTACCCCATCCCAGCTTATGTACTCATCTCTGTTAGTACAGGCTTTGGCTGCTGGGTTCTTTCCACAAGCTACTAGAGGGTTGTAATTGTATGGATCACCTCCATATCCGCAGCAGGCCTTGAACTTTGCCCTCTTATCGAAACCTGCATAAGATATTATTTACTTAGACAAAATCTTAGCCTGGAATTTTTAGAAACTAAACTTTGGCATAGGCCTGCCTGCAAGTTATATGTTAATGTCAAAAGAAGCAGTACATATCTTGGTGATATAAGCATTACCATATTTTGATGGGTGCCTAAAGATATCTATCATGAAAGCATATAAGTCTCCAACTGCAATCTCGATCTCCGGTAGCTGCTGATTGAGATTAAAGAGGGCTTTGTCCAATTCAAGATTTGAAAAGCGAGCTAACTCATTATAAGCTTTGAGACAGCCTATCTTGTCTGTTGCATTGAAAGGGCCTGCTGATGAGGCCAAGAACAAGGGGATGCAACCAAATGCTGGAATGTTGATGACCAGAAAGTTCTTTGCACCTTCATTGTGAAGATCCTGCTCATACATGAAGCTTATTCATTGGGATTAAAAGGATTGTATAGCAATATAATCTAGAGTTTCTTGAATAATTAGCTTTCATTAACACCGAATGTTCTTGATGGACTCTGTTTGAACCTTGTTTACAACAAGGGAATATGGTTGAACAGGATTTAGCTTATTACCAATTACCTGAACAGCTTTGGTTATATTTCCAACCATTTCGTATGCTATCTTTTCCCTTCCTGCCTGTGATAGTGAACCATTCCATAAAAGGCTTGAAGCAAGATCATTCATTCCAATGAAGATCACATATATTCCATTTTCAAAAGACTTCAGTTGAGGAATATGAGAGGATGCACAATCTGTCATAAATTCACCAAGGAATTAAACATCTCTAGAAATTATAACTCAATAGTGTTTTAACTGAGTGATCTTAAAGAGAGACACAAGATAGCTAACGCATACCCAACTCCTCTTTGGAAAACAAAGTTCGAGCAACCTCTTCTTTGAACCACAAAAACTGAGCTATCTGTATAGATAGCACAAATGGTATAGAGCTGGAAGCATTTCTGGCTGTTGCGGCTGAAAATGCAAAGCTGATCCCATGCCGGTAGTTTGGAACAATGTTGTTGAAGTATGGCATCAGAAATGGGATTCCCACCTTAGAAGCTAAAGTTTACACAGAAGGATTATAAACTACCTCACCAACATTCAACTTGCTAATTCAAAAGATGGATCCAATGAAGTCTTACATATGTGATTGTCTACTACTTGCTCACTTGCAAAGTGTGGGGTGGTAATCGGAAGGAAAAAACAGAGATCTTACCAATAAAGTCCACAATGATTCTTCCATCTGAAAATCTACCAGTTGGATAATCAAAGAACGTCGATCCATAAGGAGGGTTTCTGGAGCTGGCAAAGATTGGGAAGGCCGACAATGCATTGCCAGTGTCTGTAAGTGAATCGCCAAATGCAAAGATGGATAGTGGAGGTCTATCGGATTGTTCTGAGCTCAGAGAAATGCCATAGCTCTCGGTTGAAATGTTAAGAGCTACCCAGAGCAAAATGAAAAGACAGAGGCTTCTCATCATCATCTATTGATCTGGGAGTGGACACCATGAAGCTGCTTGAGCTTTATATAAAGATTGTAGAACTGATTTACTAAGACTAACAAATTAGGAGCAACAATGGCTCCATTTAATGATCTGCATAAAATATACTAGGTGAACTCCTATATTCTAGTCCTACTTGAAAGAGAACTCATCAAAGTTTGTCAATTGACTATGATCCGATTTTATGGGTGCCAACTGGTATTATTTAACGAGTATGAGCTGGAAGGGAAGGGATCTCTGTATAACTTTTATCAAGTTGATGACAGTAGGTCTTCTTATATTTAGAGCGAATGCAAGTTGAATAAACATTCTATTGTGGACCTGCTAATATCATAATGTGCAGGCCAGTGCTGTGAAGGAGCAAAGAAAGTCTTACACTCCCTTTTTTTATTCTGAAATGGATACATTACTTATTTGATCGACATTTGATCAATTTGAGGTCAGTGTATGAGGTGACCACCAAGTAAAGAAGGTCTGGTTGGCCTTAGGTAGGGGCGCCCTTTCACCATCTCCTTCACAAACCTCTGACTAAAAGCATCAGTGAAATGGATGCCGTCCCAACTCATATATTCATCCGGCTTGTTGCAAGCTTTGGCTTCAGGGTTCGTCCCACAAGAAATGTTGGGGCTGTAGTTGTATGGATTGTCTCCATACCCACAACAAGTTCTGAACTTGGTTTTCTCATTAAACCCTGCATTAATCCAATCAAAAGACAAACATTTTGGAATAAAAAAAGCTGAACTTGCTCTTGGCAACTAGCAGAGATCAGAAAAGAAGTAACCATGTATACCATATTTTGCTGGGTGCCTAATGGCTTCTTTTATGAAACCATACAAGTCACCAATTGAAATATGGACACGTTGAAGCTTGCTGCTTAGCTCAGAAAGTATCTTTTCTATTCCAAGGTTTGCAAAATCTACAAGGTCATTATACGCCTTCATGCAACCAATTTCATCCGTCGAATTGAGTGGTCCAGATGATGCCAATGCCTTTATGGCCGGCAGGCATCCAATGGATGGTATGTTGACAATCAAAAATTCTCTAGCTCCTTCTCTATATAGATCCTGCCATATACATGTCACTTAAAAAGAGTTGTTTCTGAAATGTTCTCATCAGAAATTGGCCTTGACTAGTTAGCTTCGTTTACATGGTTATATGTAACTTGTTGCTCACCTGCACCGCGTTGGACATGGCTAATGTCACTTCTGGAACAATTTTGTCTTTCACTGTGGATGGGGGTTGACCATCTGTGAAGAGGCTCAAGGCAATGTCGTTGATGCCAATGAAGATAATATACAGTCCATCCTGAAATGACTTAACAGGAGGAAGATGAGAAGGACCTGCATGCTATGACAACAAATTACTTGTATGTTTAGACTTGAGTTATAGCAATAATTCTGTATGAATAAACTGTGCATTGGTGCAGAGTTAGAGTTCTTGAGCAAGTTGTTCTCTCTCCAAAGAATATGAAGTGATATTTGATCACCTAGTTTTACTTTGGATTTTGCCGCAGCAACGACATTTGACTTGAAACGGATGAATTGGTTTATCTGAAAAGGAAGAAAGAAAGGAACAGGCTCTGTAACATTTCTGGCCGTCGCCCCAGCAAATGCAAAGTTGATTCCATGGTGATAGTTGGGAATGATGTTGCTAAAGTAAGGCTCCAAAAATGGCTGTCCCAACTTTGCAGCTACAAATCACAACCATAAAATAATTCATACATTTTCTTAAACTAATTTTAAGCTTTTATTAAACAAATTATTTGGGATTAGGTGTATAATACTTGTAATGATAATGTCATGGACCGGATAGTGTATGAAATGTGAAGAAAGGAGGGGTATACTGTTTGCTACTATCATGTTTTACATCTACATAACAATAAGCTACTTAGGACAGATTGTAAATTATCATAATCTCACCAATGAAATCTACAATGAGTCGTCCATTTGAAAATCTGCCAGAGGGGGCATGGAAGAATTTTGAGCCATAAGGCAAATGCTCACAATCAGCATGAAAAGGGAAGGCCTCCACTGCATTCCCAGTGTCTGATAATGAGTCTCCAAATGCATAAATTGCAGGAGGAGGCTTACTTGAATGAGATGCTTCTTCTTCAAGAATTCTGTAACTCTCACTTGCAATGATAAAACTTACACACAAGAAGATCAGAAAATTGTAGTAGTTGATTGCCATCTTAAAACTGAATAGACCATTGAAGGGTGCATCAACTTTATACTGTTGACAGGTTGCCGGGTGCCGGCCGCATCCCTTGTTATTAGGTGGGGCTAAGAAAGAGGGTTTGATCCAGTTACAAGGAAGAAGTTCTTGATCATGACGACAAATGATAGATTTTGGGAACACGTGAAGGTTTTTATAATGGAATTAGAACATAGTGTGATACATCTTATTCGAAGAAGGATTTTGATTAAGATGAACTTGTTATAACTAATTGAAAACAGCAGTGGGTATTGTCTTCTTTTGATTGTAATATGTGCTAAGCTGCCTCCCCTGCTTTTCACCTTTGTTACTGTTACATTTACCTTCCAATTCATCTTCGTAAAATGATAAGTTGATGGCTTTTAGGAAAACCCATTTCGTCTAACCCCATACTAACCTTGATGGACGCATCGTTCACCATGAAAATTCTACAGTACAGAAATTACTTGGCTCCAGAAATAGTTCATGCAATAAAATTACAACCGTTGCAACCAAGAGCTTTTAATTACTCGTCTCAAATGACCTTCGAATTGAATTGGCCTTCCACTAACTGTGGATGATAAAATTCAAGAATAATTGAAGTTCAACAAATAATTAAAACGCAATAATACTTGTTGGTTCAGATCAAGTCTAGAGCGACACAGCGAAAGCCAAAAGAAGGCTAATAAGAGAAAAGCCGCCCGTGAAATGTCTGCATGCCGAGCTATGGGGTGTGTCTGAATTAGACTTCTGGGGAGGACCTGCAATGAATATGAAACATTTCTTCACATATAAGCCAAGGAATTAGGCATGCTAGCAAATTTGTTCAAGCCAAAAGACATTACGATCGCAGATACAAATCTACATACGAAGTTCATAATTATGTGCTTTTCACAAGGTTGATGATTGTATGAAAGCATAGAAACAAGCAAGAATATAACGTATATGGTTTCTAGACACCTAACATATATATATATATACCTCCAATGGCTGGAGAAGGGGCCGGTGCAACAGGGCTGGTCATGGGAACAGGAGCTTTACTTTCACCTAGAAGAAACGTATGTTAGAATTCAGATATGCATGGTGTAAATTGATTAGTATGTAGGTTATGTATAAACTATGATCACCGTGAACAAGGAATTTCTTGCAGACATGAACGTCAACATGGATTCTACAAGCCTTGGGAACGGCCAATATCTGTTTCTTGGTGACATTCATGGCTATGAGGAAGGATTGGTCATTGAAGAGCTCGCAGAGGCACTTCTTCTGGTCTTCAATCACCTCCTTGAGAGGGACACAGCAGGTGGAGGGTGGGGGAGATTCACTAGTGAGGTACGCTTCGCAAGGTAAAAGGTTTTGCAGGCAGGGGGATTGTTTGGGGGTCTTGATTATTAGTTGCTTGGGATGAAACCATGAGGAGCCATGAGCAGACTATGGTTGCCAGGGTGCAGAGCTTGGAGTACTCCATGGCTTACAAAGTTTTGATGAATAACGGAGCTGGTATGATTGAGGTTTGAGAAAGGAGGAACGAGAATTCTTGAAGGGAAGGAGAGGGTAACAATTAACAAACATTGTTAGTCTCTTTTGTTAGTTTAAGAGTTGCTACTCATTAATGGTCCGGAACATTCAAAGTACCAGTTTGTTTTCAGTATTTCTGTTGAGAGGAAGCTGACTACCGGTATGAAGATGGTTGGATTAGAAATTGCACAGGCATTCAATCAGACTAAATAATTGAGACCTCTCTCAACAAAACAAAGAAACACAATTGAGCTGTGCCAACATCACGCTGCTCAACAAACAAAAAGCTTTAGTTAATTGCCTGATTTCGTTCAATAAATACACCAGAAACCAACCATATTCAAGGTGGTTGTAGGAAATTTGGAATTCAACCGAAAAAATAATGAGAAGAAAAATGAAAATGTTAGAAGTGGGATTGCCAGATATTAGATTTTTGAATCCTTCTTCAGTTCTAGTCGGATTTTTCTCGTTGTATCGGATTAGATCACAATTAATTATGTCTAAATGGAGGCCATCTTGACCCATATTAAATTTCATATTAAAAATTTATTAAACAAAAAATTATCAAAAATTTTTGCAGGTAAAGTTGTGAATTATCATCGAATTCATTATTCGAAGGTTTGAAGGGAAACATTCGAACCTCGATGTCATTACATGACCTAGAATAGTGGAAAAAATAATTTGCTATCAAAATCTGAATAAAAATTATAATTGATTATTTTAGTAAATAAAATGCACCAGGATATAGATAAATAGATACAAGTGTATATAATTTTGTATAATAAGGAAGTAGAATGAAATAAACATTTTATGTGGAATAGGAATTAATCTAAGAGAGTCAACGTGGAATAAAGATTAGCCATGACAATTTTTTTAATATATTGACAATATTAGAGACACCTAGTTAATTTTGATATTAAGTGGATAGTTATATATATATATACATATACAAGGTACCAAGTGTAAAAATGTTGACAATTTCCTCTTCAGATTCAGTTTTTTATGGCTTGTAATATCATGGGTATCAATGTTGGGACAAACTGACACCATCGTCTACAGATCGATCTTTGAGTGGTGATCATGTACTCTCTCGCTCCATGGCACTGGCTAAGTTTTCTGTCATCTTACCTTTCCTAGATGAAACTGCCATGGCCTGATCGCTGCTTTATTTTGCAGGGCATGCATGTAACTTAGAAAGCTTCAGAAACAAGATTTCGTTGTTTTAATTTTTATTGTAATTAGGATTTATTTCAAATCTTTTAGCGGCACAACTCGTTTTCCTTTTTTTATTTTTTTACAAAATTTTATATATATATATATATATATATATATAAATGTTAAAAAAAATGAATATTACTTGCAAAAGAAACAATATTATTTAATGGGCCTTATATTTAAAACATCATATAATTGTTAATATTTTGTTAAATTTAAATGGCGTGGCACGCTTGTTATCTTTAATCCGCTAATATTTGAAACAATAGCTCTCATATGCCAAAAGAATGATTTGTCGTAAGATTTTTTATCACATTAATTTTCAACGTGTATTAAAATACTTTTAAGGGATTGTAATGACATTATGACATGACTATGTTTTTTGCCCCTAAAAAATACATTAATCACTCGAACATATCATACAATCTTCTCGGTCTTGGGGAGTTATGTTACACTTTTTTCTCCACTTAAAAGAGGTAAATAATGAGAACTACCAAAAATTATCATCTTTTGACTTAGGCAATACAAAGTCACTATACAAAGACACTTGTATGATCGATTTGTCTTCAAATCACGTACACGAGGAAGCCCTTTTGTACAAATTTCCTTCTTTAAGAGGTTAAAAGTGGTATTCATCAAATCAAAAAATAACAAAATAATTTAAGCAAAAACACCACCCAAAGCATAATAACATCAACGAACGGCGATATTAACAGCGTAATAATGGCTCGAGTCGTGGTACGAAAGCATGCTTCCTGTCATAGGGGTCAACTTAGGGTTTAAATTTTTCGCCCTAACTGCCTCCGTGCGGCGTGTTTCCCTCCCTGGAAACACCAGCCAACACCACCTCCGCACCCACCAATGTGCTGTGGTGCACAGCAGCCTCGGACCACACACTTGCGAATACCGCACGAACCCAGTCCCGGTACCGCGCCCAGCTACAAGCGCCACTAGTACCGGTATCAGGCTACCAGCGATTGTACCGAACACACACCAATCACCAAGCTGCAGTGACTACGCGTCCCACGTACCGATCACCCATCTCGGTACCAATAGACCTCGGAATCACAGGTCTAACCCTGGTGGCCAAACACGACGCATACACCACAAGAATTACAGGAACTCGACCCAACCTCTATTCCACTAGTATGAATACAGGATATACAAGTGTCTACACCCTAGACTACTTGCCGGTCGTGGACATGCAAACCCCACGACCGTGCCTCTCGACCCTCACTCGACAGGACTTCACCCAACCCTTGGCTCACCGCGCAGGGTTGCCGAACAACTGGTATGTGAGCCTTGACCCTAAAGGCGGACGTCGACTACCCCGGTAGTCCCCCTTGAAGTTCCAGACCGCCCCTCGGCCTGACTGCAGTAACCCCAAGGCATCCCCTTGCCCGGCCAAGTTCTCTCCTCCACCAAGATCACTCACATACACTTCACATGTTGTTCTCCTCTTGTCTGATCTCTACATAAGGATGGCACCTCCTTATATAGACATCCCGGCCTTAGTGTGACACCTCATCAGCTTGCATCCTCACCATCGAAGTCTTGATCAACGGCTCCCATCCTCCAAGCCTTGTCATCGACCCCCTTGGTGTTCCAGCAGAATTACCAGAAAGACCCACCCTTGGGTGTGGCGCAAATGCCTCATCAACTTCCTGGATGTGGCATGGTCGCCTGGCTCGACCCAGCGACCCCAATACCGAACCCTGGTCCGTCTGTTCCACAGCACCCATGCGCGTGCACGATAACCCCTACCGCAGCTTGGCTCGGTCACCCGCACACCTGCGCACCCGCGACTACCGCATGTCGCACGGTAGTACCCGGCCTTGGCGCCCAGCACGCTCGGTCAGTGGTGCTCGGTCACTAGCACCCTATGCATCCAGAACCCGCAACTTCCACCCGCACATGTTGCTCGGTAGAACGTCCCGGCTGCGCCTGACCCGTCACGCACCTGGAACCCGCACCACGCTCGGAACACAGTAGCGGTGCTCGGTACTCGTTACCGATCATGTCCGCTACCCAACTGCTATCGGTACTGCCCGATATCTCGCCCGGATAGACCCCATGCACCACGATGCACTTCACACTAACACGGAAATATGCTCGGTAGATTGTTCACCACTCGGATAGCACCCTACCCGACTTGGACGCGGGAATGCTAGGAACAACCGCCAAACCCTAGCTCTCGTCCGTCCCACGAGCTAAACCCCGTAACACTTCCCACCACTTGCCCCCACCCACCATATTTCCCTCTTTCCCCTCCTTTCCTTTTTCACAGGCTCTCCACTACCGTCACCGCCGACAATCACCGGAGCTCCACCGTTGACCTCCAGCGAAACCCCATTACCACTCCTCCTCTCTTCCAATTCCATTGGAATTTGATCCTTTTCTTTCCAAAAGTGGGAAGTTCTGGTGCAATGATGTCAAGATCCTCCTCTAACCTCTTGGGAGGGTCTGCTATAGCTCTGAGACGGGTTTTGAAAATCTTGGGTTATAGCTCTAAGGGGAGTTTTGGGCCTTAACTAAATTTTAATATCATTATTAGACTTTTAAGGTATAAAAAAGGACTTATAATTAGTGTCATAGACTTCTCTTAATCTAAAAGTTACTTTTAAGCCACAATCAACTCTAATATTACTGTTAGGCTCTTTAAACCCTTCCCAAAAAATTTACAATTAGCATCACAAGTTTTTATAATCGGTATCACCGATATTTCTTAATCCAAAAATTAATATCGCATGACTCTTTTAATCTAATTTAAAAATTACATGCATCTTTTAATCTAAAAATTAATTTAAAAATAAAATTTTTTTATCAATCAATATATAAATTACTAAACCTCTAACAATCTTGGATAAACCCAATAAAGAAGATGACGCTGAAGTATTCTACTTCGCGACAGGACGAGGTGGCGGCGGCGCTGTTGGAAGATTTCCGGTGTGTGCCGGCGTTCCTCTCTGCCGACCTCCACTCCCGATTCTACCACGGCTTCTATATGCTGCAGCTGTGGCCGCTCTTCCACTACATGCTCCCCTCTCACCGGAGCTCGGCGTTCGCTTCGGCCGCCGGCTGTGGCAGGCCTACGTCTTGGCCAACAAGATATTCGCCGATCGGATACTCGAAGTGATCGACCCGGAGGAGGACTTCGTTTGGACCCATGACTACCACCTCTTGGTCCTGCCCGCCTTCCTCTGCAAGCGCCTCAACCGAGTAAAGCTTGGATTTTTCCTCCATAGCCCCTTCCCTTCATCGGATATCTACATGAGTCTCCCTGTTCGGGAGGAGCTCCTCCGAGCTCTACGCAACTCTGATTTGATCGGCTTCCACACTTGCGACTAGACGGCCGGACGGTGGGGATCAAGATTTTGCCGGTGGGGATTCACATGGGGCAGCTCTAGTCGGCGCTTTCGTTGCCGGAGACGGAGGAGAAGGTGGCCGAGCTTGTCAAGCAGTTTGGAGACCGAAACCAGGTGATGTGTTGGGAGTTGACGACATGGACATCTTCAAAGGGATCACTCTCAAGGTCCTCGCCATGTAGCAGCTGCTACAGACGCACTCGGAGTGGCGGGGGAAGATGGTGCTGGTGCAGATCGCCGATCCGGGGAGGGGGCGGGGGAAGGACGCGTAGGAGGTGCAGTTGGAGACGCAGGCCATTGTGAAGAGGATCAACGAAACGTTTGGAGGAGATGCGTATGCGCCCGTTGTGCTCATTGATCGGCCGTTGCAGTTCTATGGAAGGATGGCTTATTATGTTGCGGCCGAGTGTTGCTTGGTCACCGCCGCGATGAGAGATAGGATGAACTTGATCCCTTACGAGTATGTGATTGCTAGGCAGGGCAATCCGAAGTTGGATGGTGTGCTGGGATGGAGCTGTGCAACCTCGAAGAAGAGCACCTTGGTAGTGTCAGAGTTTGTTGGGTGCTCTCCATCTTTGAGTGGAGCTGTTAGAGTGAATCCTTGGAACACCGAAGCAGGGCCGGATGCCATGGGCGATGTGTTGGACATGGAGGAGCAGGAGAAGCAGCTAAGGCATGACCAGCACTATAGGTATGTGAGCACACACCGTGTTGCATGTTGGGCTCCCATTTTTCTCCAAGATCTGCGTAGGACTTGCAAGGATCATTCGTTCCGAAGGGGTTGGGGGATTCGATTTGGATTGAGTTCTAGAGTGGTTGCGCTTGATGCCAACTTTAGGAAGTTGGGGATGGTGTACATATTCTCTGCCTACAAGAGGACCAGGGCAATCCTCTTGGACTATGATGGCAGTTGACAAGAGTACTATCAGTAAGACGATTGAGATTTTGAACAGCTTGTGCAAGATCAGAACAAGTGTTCAACCCAGAGCTCACGCAAATTTGCTGTTGCATTTGTAAGTTATGACGGGCGTGCTCTTTTCCTGCTTTGGGAATGATGCCCATTGCTTGATATAAATCTTTGGAAGAGATGGATTGTGCCATATGTTTGTTTCGGCTGTTGGATATGTGAATAAGCTTACCACAGAATGAGAACTCTTTGCTCTTTAGGAGCTCTCCTTCAGGAGATTTAGATGCTATGAATGTGGAACAGATGTAAATGTCAAAATGAATCAACTACCAATGGAAATGAACTCAAAATCATGAAGTGTTTGTTGGTGATGGGCAAGCCTGTGTCAATGATTAATAATACTTGAGACGAAGATATAATATGTTTGAATTATATACATTCACAAAGGCAATATCAATAGGCTATCTCATCTTGGGGCATAAAAATCTGGAAATGAAATACCCATTTTTACTGGAGCCGTCTTTCAATCAGATAGAGTAAACAAGACCAACCTCCACCAGGGCAGCCAATGGGATGTTTAGTGCGACTGATGGTTCCCTGCAATTGCTGTCGAGGAAAATATATGTCCGCAGCAAAAATTTCTTCAAAAAGTTGGACTCTTTTCTCACACTTAGATGAGACTTGCCCAAGAAATAAGCTGTTCCGGATTCTCTTGCATCAATCACATCTTGAAGCTCCTGCCTTGTTGAGGGTAGCATTTGTGGACTTTGTGGAGGCAATGCAAAGCCAACTTTTTTCTTCTCGCCAATTGAAGCTCTTGGTGCTCACTGAGTTCGATTTTTAGATTTGCATTAGAACGAGACATCCATGAACAGCTTTTTCTTGAATTCACTAGAGTGATCAAAGCATTTTCTCGTTGTTCCGGATCTCCAATAACAACCATTCTTCCTTCTAGTGAGGTCAAGGCCTCAGAATCATAATTTTCTGCGGCTATAAACTCCCCAATTCGGCGTAGTAGCTGGTCCTCGAAATCAACGGTATCACAAACGTAATCACAGTACCCATATCTCACAATGCACCTGTTGAATTACAACCGTTACTTCAGAAAGGCGGCAGAGGTTCCATCAAAACTTAAAAACAGAGCAACCTGAAGAAGCACCTGTAAACATTATATTCCCTTGGTCCAAACCGACCAATGAGATACCTCCTGTCAGGTGGAACAGAAGAAATGGGCAAGGATTTGAAGGAGACAAATACAAGCACTTGGTGAAAAGCAGGGAGATTGGTGACAAAATGAGAGAAAAAAGCCGGTATGCCTCTAACGATATCAGTATAAATAAATCCAATTCCAGGAACCCTGGCAACACCAAGACTTGGACTCAGCTCAGTAAGCCAATCCATAGAAACCCTATTCTGGATATCATATTCATACTTCTTCATGGTTCCGTAGTGCCATGATAGCATGGTGGTAAACAGAATTGCTACTAATATAATAAGAAACACTGCTCCCATTTGTATGTTTACGACACAAGCCGAGAGATATGCCACTTCAATGGACGCAAAAAATATCAGAAAAGAAATTGAGACCAGTATGCTATATTCCCAATAAAGTACAATTATTAGTGACATGAGGCAAGTGGTTATGAGCATGGCAGTTATTATGGCAAAACCTGCAATTTGAAAAACAGTGACGTGATGAATATGATAAATGAATAAAAGTGCACAACTATCTTCATACAATGAGTAACATCAACACATAAGAAATGTACATACCAACTGCATTTCCAATGTTTCTAATATTTCCGAGTCCAATTGTGACAGTGAGGCATAGAAACAGCATTATCCAGTTTACATCAGGAATGTACACCTGTCCACGTATCTTGTTTGACGTGTGAATTACTTGCACTCTAGGGAAGCAGCCAAGAGCCAGGCATTGATTTATAATTGAAAATGTAGCAGTAATGGCTGCTTGACTACCCACAGCTGTCGCAAATAAAGATAGTACAGGAAAGATATGCCTTATGGAACCTGTAGGTCCATGAATTACAACCTTAATCACTTAATCCTCCATGCTAAAAAATACAAAATCAACAAAAAGAAGAAAGGAGCATAAAAGAGTTATGATATAAACAAAATACTGCACATTGTTCTTAGCGTTCATAAACACGTTTGAATGAATTATTAGCAATGAACTCAAGAGATAATTGGTTATAACCGGTGAAAATTCAAGACCACTCAGAGTAAATGTAAACTGTCTTCCTTGATAGAACACTGGAGCTATCTACTTCTTTCCAGCTTTTCACCAAATTATTTATCTTTATCAGCCCACAGTTGAACTATTTGAAATAAAATTTCATGGCATCATCGGTGTCATCTGATTGTCTGTTTTAAGAGGCAAAGACAAGTACACCCAAAAAGGAGCAACCAAACTCACCTGGCATTGATGAACTAAGATGAGGGAGAATCTCATTATACTTCTCGTGATATCCAGATATAAATGCAGTTTGCCCCACGTAACACAAGGTAAGTAGAGGATAGATGAAGAAAACAAAAGCTATCTGCATATGTGAAGGTTAGAGATGAAAAATATGATAACATTAACATCACCAATACCAGGAAAGAAATATGCAGACTAATTTTAATGTCTTTAAACATTTTATTTATACCTTGATAGACTTCTTTGAGAAATGGCCTAAATCTGCAAACATTGCTTCGGATCCTGCAGGACCATAGACTACATTAGTGAATTTATAGAACAACCAAGTGACAGTAGCTCACCATATATCGTGGGGACACACCAGAAATGCATAGAAGTACTCCGCCCATAGACTTCCAGTTGTGGACTTCTCCCTTCTTCAGAAACTTGTATAAAGCAGCCGGAGAAAGAGCACTGAAAATTTGATGATCCCAGCGAAAGATATTGTATAGACCAACCAGACCAATTACGAGGAGCCATACAGATATGATTGGAGCAAAAATGAAGCCAATTTTGTGTGTTCCATATCTTTGCAGTGCAAACAGACCAATTAATATGGCACATGCTGATGGAATTGGCACATCTGCCACATTTTTTAGAATGAAATAGTATCATGTAAATGCACATGAAGAATTGTTATCTCTGAGTCTGAATGCAAGAACTAATTCACCCTAAAGCTTACACAGCAAAATACTGCCAAAAACGGCTATCAAACAAATTGAAGTCAGCCAGCCAAATTAGGAATATACATCAAAGGAACTTACATAATTTGAAGTCATGTGACCAAGAGGATCGAAGCTTAGGCTCTGAAGAGAACACTGTCAGTCAAATGCACAGATGCTCAGTAAATTAATGGATCAAAAGAACAAATTAAAGAGAATGAACAAATTATGTTGTTAGTTTTAAGATACTCACACTGATCAACAATATTAACCAGGGCTCTTTCTAGATCTGAAGATAAGGAATATACTACCACACAAAAAAGGTTCCATTAGAAATCAAATTCATTCAGAAAAACATCTAAAAAAAAAAAAAAGAACCGCAACTACCACAAATGCTAAGAGATTATAGAGCAAACCATAAATTGCAGGCAAGAGTACACCAATAGCAATCACCATGCAAGAACCAAGGAAAGCTAAGAAAATCATCAAATAATGGATGCTTTTATGCTTTTCTATTACACGTCTAGCCTTTGATGCAACTCTTTTCACAGGAATATTCTCCATCTCATATGTCAGAAGATGATCATCTTCCATTTGATGATTTGGAAGGAGGCCCACGTTGGCATGCCTGCATAACAATGAGTATAGAGCAAAAACACCACCTGTATGAAAATGAATGATATTAGAAATGCATGCTTCAGTTTCTAAATTCAAGTTGATAATGAGAATACTGAGTAACAGAAGTGTGTTGAATCATACCTTCACCACCGTCACTGGCATTTAAAACTATTAAGATGTACTTTACAAGAGGAATCAAGGTCATTGTCCAAAACATTAGGGACAAGAGCCCATATAAATCATCCTTCGATGTTATATTGTATTTGTCGTACAGAATTGTCTCAAACACAAACAGAGGTGAAATGCTCAAGTGACCATATACTACTCCAAGGCTCTGAAAAGCTAACAGTAGTGTATGCTTCCACTCCTCTCTCTGATGTCCCCCCTGCTCCCAAAGCCATACCCCAGGCAAGAAAATGCACAAAGCACAAAAATTCACATATTTCATAAATAGATACAAGTGCGTATATCTATATAGTACTAACAAAGAACTTGAATATCTAGTCAGTATTAACATATTGCCTTGAGCACAAATAATCTCGATAAAACCAATTACATCTTCTCTTTCCAAGTCCCTGTAAACATTGATATAGTGAGTTACGAACATGGACTCTTCAGACTTCAATCCAACAATTCTACCTACTTAGTGTTAGAATAGATTAATTTACATATGATCTATTCTAACACTTAAAAACACTTATCTGTTCCCAATGCCACAAAAAAAGGAATGGATTCCTACTACAATTATATATACAAAACCTCTAAGAAGTAACCCAGTACCATACCAGCTCAAACTCAAGAATCAACAACCAGAAGCAACATTTAATTTACAAAATCAACAACTCCAATACCTTTCTCAGAAAAGAAGTCTGGTAGAAACGAAGATGCAGCTTTACTAGTTGCAAGGATTAAAATAACAAAAAAACAAACAACAATCTAGTTTCTTCCTCTTACTTCGGCTTCTCGGTCGCCATGGCCACCAGCAGAACTGAACTCCATAGGGTAAAACCATTCCGAGGATGCCAAGACTGGTGAGATGTGCAAGAAGAGAGCAGAACCAGACGTGGGTCGATCCAAACGAAGCTTCTTTGGCGGATAACACTAGACAAAGCCCTGCGCCAACTCTGAAAGACATGGATTTTTTTTCACACTTTGAGCTGTCTTGCCCTCCAGCCGTGCCGTCCATTGACATATGTTTATTTCTAAAAAAAAATTAAATTAAATTGAAAGAACAATGTGTTCTGGCTTGTTTGAAGTCTTTGACTGTTGGAACGAGGACATAAAACGGCATGTTTCAGTGATCAACTGCCACATTCCACCAATGGTTGGAATTTTATATAACGACCAAAGTGTATAGTAGCATCGAATGACGTACAAATGTGGGAATTTTTTTGTACCATGGTTTCACACTGCTACTCAAAATTGCTCGTGTACACAAAAGATTGGAGCCTCCATCCCATGTTTTACGACACCACATATATATATACACAAGTATTAAATGCTTGGAATTATGAAATCTCAAATCACTATGAATTCATTGATGTTCACCATACAAGGAATTGATACACCAAGAACTTCTTACACTTGGACAACACAAAGATTAGAACATACAAGCAGTGCACACACACGAGAAATTACCGATATTAACTAACTTATCAGAACTAGGTGATATCAACATGCATACCCACCATCACTTAGGTTATTCACATCCCTGCCGGGAAAGATGGCCAGGGCTGACATACAAACACACTAAAACAAAAGCATCACAACGTTTCTCCTAACAAAAAGTTAAGATGATTTAGTGAAGCCTTAGATTTAATTCCAATGCAGAGTTGAGAGCATCTATTCTAGGATCCCGCCTTCGCTGCATTGCAGTCTGCTTTATTGGTATTAGCTTATCAAAAACAACCCAGGCAAAGCTTATGAAGTGAGGACGATCCATTCCATCATTATACAGTCCCCAGAAGGAAGGATGATATGTGACATGGTACCATGCCGATGCCTTTGCGTAGTCACAATCGGCGAGGCCATCTACTGATAGAAATCCTTTTTCATCAAACCAGCCCCTGGCTTCCTTCTTCAGCGACCTCACTGCAAGTCCAATGGCCTCTGCGTCCCTATTTTTTGTGAAAGATTTTGACATCTGCAATATACTTCCGCTAAGGATCTCAGCCTCGGTTTTGATGCCATAGTGGTCCATCAAATTACCCAACTTAAAATCATACTCAGACTTGTAATGATAAGCATCGTCAACGTAATGTTGAAAGCCATCCACTTCCATGTCCGGATCATATGATTTTTTGGCCATTTGCCGAGTGAAGGCCGTTATGTCACTGGAGCTGTCAGATATATCCTTCACTGCTCTGAAGAGTTTTCCTATTACTCCGCAGGACTCATAGGTGGGCTTGTTTGATTTCTCCATAAAATCAGGATATTCTTTGACCTGTAGATGAGGTGGTATTGAAGCAGGGATCCCAGTCTTGGGGAAGTCGACGGCAATGGAGAAAAGCTTTGCCAATTCCACGCAGGCATCACTCTCAGCCTTCTGCGGCTCTTTATCAGCAAAGACTGTGTGAGCATTGGCAATGACCCCCAAGCTATCATTGACCATGTAATTGGCAAAATACTCCTCAACCTCCTGCACCACAATTGTAGTATGCGAGCCACAGATTGAGTTCAAGTAATTGGCAACATGACTAAATCTTTCTTGCTTTGGTTTCTTATACTCAGAGTTTTCCACGTGAATTTTAAATAGTGGAGGAAGAACAATTGTAGTGATGAATTTCAACAGAATTGGATCATGCCCACAAATTAAGCAAGTCAATTGGGTGAACAGGCATACATATCTAAAAATGATAAGATTGAGCTTAGTACCTAATATATAATAAATTATAAATGATGGTTTTAGATACATTGGTGCTTCTCATAAACAACGAAAGGGGGAAAAAATTCAGTATGTAGCAGCTATTTTTCGGATTATAGTATAAATAAAACCCGTTCTAGTCTCATACTTGGTTTTATAAAAATTTGATCAAACTGAAGCGTGTTTGAAAGAAACATAATTATTTTCCACTACTTTTCGTTAGCATGAAATGATTAAGGCTGATAAACTATACGTCCATTTAGTTATCCTGAAATTCCATGAAAAAAATGTAAAATTTGGAGGTCATAAATTTCTTGTATTTGGATGTCTTAAAATTTAATTAAAAGAAATTTTAATTTTAATCAAAGTAAGTCTATGTAGAAATTTTACGAAGCAACATTTTCTAATAAAAAATGAAAGAAATTGGGGGAAATTCTTGGAGGCACATGCACATGTACACGGGAAGAAATATCATTTTCATCTTATTTTCCTACTATTTAAACATACAAGGGAAAATTTTAAAATTTTCATATCATTTCATCTCATTGCATTTCTATTTCATATGAATTTTTTTTTCATTTACACTACTTTCAGACCCTATGTAAAGATACAGTCTCAACCAAATATATCATCATCCAAATTGTTAAATGAGCCATTAATGGCATGATTAAATAAAGGGAATCTCTCAAAGATCAAGCTCAACCAAATCAACTAGGAAAAAACTTGGACAAGTTTAGGCACATGTACATACCTCAATTGTAACTTCATGATCAAGCACCTCAGGTGGAGCAGCATCATATTCCATTGGTTGGACTTGACGAGGAGGTACAAGATCAGGATCCCAGCAGACAAAATATACATCTCCATCCAAATCACTTCCAGAACATTCATTCGGATGAGGTCTAAGAGAGTAGCAAAGAAGGTCATAAGCCATTTTGTTATTTACTAGTAACTGTGAATAATCGGACACAATTTAAAAATAGGACAGCAAGAAGAACAACAATACATTACAAGACCATAAAATTTCAAACAATTTTCAAAATATTATTAACATATCATTTAATTGTTCAAGAATACCGATGGATATATGAACAACATAGCAACAATTATTATTTATAATTCAAAAATTAAATAAAATAAAGAAGCTGACCTCTCTCCCTTCTGTGGAAAAACAACACAATCGACCATATGATGCAATCTAGGGACATCTATTGCCGTCAGAACTCGAACATCTCCAGGATAGAGGCATGGATTTTTAGCCACAACTACTTTCCCTAATACAACACAAGAATCGTCATTGGAGCTAGTGTTTCTTATCCCAGCTGTCTCATCACGATAAAATTGGATCTGATCACCATAAGAAGCTTTCACAAACACCTGCCCATATCCTAAGGTTCGAGTTTCATCAAGACATCCTATCATGGACCGCCCTTTCGACACGAATATTCGTGATTTGGTCCTCAGTTCCAACAGCTTTGATGCACGAAACGTTTGAAGCATCATTGATAAATATGGTTCAGCATCAGGTTTATAGCCACATTGTAACATTTCTTTAAGCACCCTGGTGTTTTCCCCAGGGCACATGAAATTAAGGGCCTCTTGTGCTTTAATAGGATCTCTCAAAACAGAATCCAAGTGAGCCATTGCTTCCTTTTGTTTCTTCTCAAATATGTAATCCCGGATTCCGAGAGTAGAGAGAAGAGTGATTAGCTGACGATTGAGAAAACAAGGTTGGTATTTTGTCCAGGACAAGACATCCAATTTTAAATTGTCAGAGAAATATTTGCACATGCTTGGTCTCAGTGACAACTTATATCTTGATTCAGGATCCACTGCAACAACACCTTTGCAACCACGATATCTTATTTGAAAGGCAGATGGGGTGCCTTTTTTGAAGTCACATTTTCGTGCAACTGCATTCGCAAAATCATTAGAAATTTTCCCAATGCCATCTGAATATGTATATTTTTTTCCGGCTACTGTTATCTCTACGTCAGGGATAATCTCAGTTTCATGAAAAGGAACACTGAGTGTTTCTTTAGATGAACCAAAAGACTGACCAAGCCTTGCAGCATATTTAGCTACATTTCTGATCTGCTTGAAGTCACCCATCCAAAATCTAATATCAGCAGCAGTACATCCTTTTGTCGAAGCAAACATCCACGCAGAGCTTTCTCGAAGTTGGCTAGAAGAAAATGCAAGAAATTCAAATTTCTTATTGCCGATAACAATTCCACTTTTCAAAGTAGAGATAATCCTTTTGTAAACGTCCGTATACTTCTCTGAACTGGCCAATGAGTTCCGTGGTACTAAGTCCCCAGATCGAATTTTCTCATATTCTTCGTCAATAAAAGAAATGCGATGAAAATTTTCAATATCCTCCGAGAAGTGTCGCAAAACTCTGTTTGACATGTTTACTTCAGGTCCACAAAAGTATACTTTGGAAGGTGTCACTTGTATCCTGTGAACATATACTAAGCCAGTCTCCAATTTAATAGCTGCAGAGTTATACTTTCGTCTTGCCTGAAACATTTTGTATTTGTCAAGAAGGTACTTAACGGGCTGAAAGCATGAAGATTTGACATAAGAGAGACTCTCCAAGGCATGTTCTATCTGCCACAAGGGCCTTCTTTTCGGATCTAGCAAGCTATAGAACTCATTATCAAGTGTTGGTCCAATAAGAATACCATCCTGAACCAAAGAATTTATCTTGAAGAGAATTTTGTAGGGCAACTGAATATAAAATGGTTCAACAATTGGCACTAGGTCAAGTCTTCTTGAGTAGGAAGAACCACATTTAAGGAAGAAATCCCCACTATTTTCTTCATAATAAAAGAAGTGTCTGCCAATATCAGGTATTTGACAGCGGTGAGGAACCTCTAGACATATGGTAGAAGACTGGCCAATGGAGGAAGATGGAGTGAAATCTATTGCTCTAACCATCTGATCATCTTGAGCATCCTTGTAGTAATTGAGAAGAGCACTTTCATAAATATTCTCAGAATTTTGAACATTCTTTTTATATATACGAGGAGAAGCTGAAACCTACAAGTATATAAGATCATATACAGATTAGGCAAACTTCTAGACAAGGAATCTAAAAAATGCAAAACTAAAAGAACTTAACTCGTGTGGTATGCATGTTAACAACAGAAGCTGTTTACTTCATCTCAATCATTCAATACTGCAATCTTAGTGAGAAAATTTCAAAATCGCCTTTGAAACAAATATGTAATTTTAACGACTAATCAGTTAATTGGAAACTAAATAATGCTGTAAAGCTTATAAAGGTTGTTCAAGAGTACCATCCCTTAGAACCCTCAAACATAGTTTTTTACGTCAGGCATATGCTATACTAGACCTTACTGCAAATTTGACGGAATTAAACTCTTTATCATAGAAGCAATTAATAAGCAGCCAATAATCAGAAAATTCTTCTCAAAACAAAATTTCGCAGCTAACCTGAAAAAGAAGATACTTTTTACTGTGTCCAGGTGGGCATCGAAGACGGATTTGCCAAATGCCCCCATAAAACAGTTCAAGCTTGTACTCCTGCCCTTTATATGATAGAAAGATCTCCAAATTTTTAAGACCAAAACCAAAGTTCACAGTAACACCTGTCCCCTTCCACAGAGAATGAAACTCATTTCCTGAGACTTGGCAACCGAAATGGAGAACCACGTGCTCCAAACTACACATGGATATCTTCGGTTTTGGTATAATATCTCGCTGTACATCTTGAACTTGAAGACGATACCCTCTAAACCACAGGGAATTTGCTCCAGCTTTAGAAGATATAATTTCAGTATGTTTACTGATAAGAAATTGGACAATTGCCAACTGCTTTGGTGAGGTTTTTGAGGGCCTTAACTTAAGAGCAACAACAGCCCCTCTCTCCGTAAGCGCTTCTAAGAATTCCGTAACAGGCTTCGCAGTAGATTCTAATGGGAAACCGTAAATCCGTAGAGTCTTGACAATCATGTCTCCCACTTATAAAGTCTCCTACTTTATCAAAATGCGTCTCCACCTCCCTCAAAAATCTAAGAACTATCCTGATAATAAGTACAGACAGATCAAAAAAGGACGAACTGCAAACACTTTGCAACAAAGACATGCAATCCACAAGCAACAAGCAGTGATGAACTGAACTAAAAGAAACTGGATCAAAGAGACGAAGAACAAAGACCTACCCACAAAATAAAAACCGAGGGAAAGACAAGAAATCTACCTGTTTCATGCAAATCTAAGCGCAAGGTGGACTTATCAGACTCCCAACTCTGCTTCCAAACTCTTCAAGTCCGTACTTTGATGGGAAAGAGAAGATCACCGTCGGGTTGCAACTGGAGATCACACATTTTCATAAGGAATGATGATATTCAGGTAACGTATACTACCAACGCAGAGAAGTAGCCGAATACGAGGTTGAAGACGACGACTTGGGTTGATAATAAGTACAGACAGATCAAAAAAGGACGCACTGCAAACACTTTGCAACAAAGACATGCAATCCACACGCAACAAGCATTGATGAACTGAACTAAAAGAAACTGGATCGAAGAGACGAAGAACAAAGACCTACCCACAAAGTAAAAACCGAGGGAAAGACAAGAAATCTACCTGTTGCATGCAAATCTAAGCGCAAGGTTGACTTGTCAAACTCCCAACTCTGCTTCCAAACTCTTCAAATCCCTACTTTGATGGGAAAGAGAAGATCACCGTCGGGTTGCAAGTGAAGATCACACAGTTTTATAAGGAGTGATGGTATTCAGGGAACGTATACTACCAGCGCAGAGAAGTAACAGACTACGAGGTTGAAGACGACGACTTGCGTTGACGCAGTAGTCGTCGTCTCTGCAAGTCGTCGTCTCGTCCTCGAAGACAAGGATTTTTTTGACCTTTTTACGAAAACAATTTTAGATACTTAACGTTTGTAATAAAAAAACTTTATAAAATCTCTACATACTTGTAGGATATTAGGGTAAAAAATGGTTCATCTGCGATGAATAATTTTACTTTCTACCAAGTAGATTACCATAACCTCTAAAATAATATAGTTACAGTAAAAAAAATGACTATCTATTTACATTACTATATAATTACTCATTTACATTCTGTTATGATAATCATATTTAATTTACTAACCATATCCGTTAATATACAAATTTATGATAGTAAGAGACATTTGGTTCAATCAGGTTGAATTGAGTTTAATTATATTTTAAAATTAAAATAATTTATTACCATAGACATTGAAAAATTAAATATGGATTAAAATATTATAACTGTCAACAAAAAAATCATATTTTGCAGAAAATAAAAATTAAAAGATCAGATACAAATGAAAATGATTCAAAAGCCTGAACATGCAGGGATTGGATTAAGTAGTTAAATCCAATCGGAATAATTATTATAATGCAATATTTAAAACTATGGTGGTAATACAGGTTAGAAATTTCCAAACTAATAATACAATTAAAGCTTGGGTCATGTATACCAATGCGTCCAATATACCAACCTGTCATCTTCCTGAAGTCTTTCATCGTAGTATCTCAATGTCACAACTATGATCACGTCCCTTCTTTTTCCCCAAGTGACTTGACTTTAATGATCGCAAGTGATATAAACTTGAGCCCCAAGGAAACACTTTTATCATTGTTCAACCAAAGGGGGGATTCATCCAATCCCATTCGATTGCTTAGCCATTGCGCCCGGCAGGTCACCTTCCTGCTCTCCAAGTTCGGAGTACGGAGAAAGCTTTTTAGCTTAATTTACCGAAAAGGTGACAACAAGATAAGGTTGAGAACGAAAAAGATTCTCTTCTGTGTACCAGTAGTGATGGACCCCCCGTCTCTTCATTTTCCACACTGATGGACAAAGCCATTGACTCCTGTGAATCATCTCAACAAGCTAAACCTGATTGTTAGTATTTTTATTTTAATTTGATTTTGTTTGAATTTTTATTTATTAATTTTAGGCTTGAAAAAATATTTGACCGAAAATAAATAGATCATTGAATCATGAACAAAGTTTGAACTAAAAAGTATTTAATTCGGTCTGACTTAAAATTCAAGTTCAATATATTTAAATTAAAAAATATTTAATTTGATTTAATTTGTCAATATTATTGAGGTTACATTGAACTTATATAATATTAAAAAAATACGAATCAAACAAAAATATTTATTCGGCTCAAAAATATAAAGAACCGAATACAGACCAAGCTCAAACACCAATAAATTTAGACAAACTATTCGACTCATAATAAATTAAATACTCGTCAAGTACTCAAACAAGTTTCTCAAATATTATGTCAAATTTAAAAATATCCTTGGGCCGGGTGGACTGATGTACACCCCTAACTTGGAGTGGACTTGCAATATTCCATACATGTATTTTTTTTCCATGCAATCTCCCATACATGTAGTCTCCCGTACAATATTGAATGCACAAAATAGATGGTTTCATTAATCGGAGATGTTTTACATCTTTGGGTTGGTGCACTACGTATTTGTTTTTATTTTCTTGCGTCTTGGTTTTTGAATTATCTGGCTACCGCCTTGTGATGGTGAATGAGATTCTTTTTGAGAGGTTTTATTTCTAATTTATTTGATGGTATCAGAGATTTGGACGGTCCAAGGTTTCGTCAAGAACAAGAGGTGATTCAGGGATGCTTCTGAGGCAGCTCTAAGGCACGATTTGGACTGTCTTTTCTAGTGTGCTCTCCCATCTTTTTCTTGGTTTGCGCTTGGCTTGCTATTGCTTCCGATCTGTTCTTCTGTTGAAGTTGTGCATCTATTTGTTCTGTCAACTTCTGATCATGGCTGAATCATCATCTTCATCCACTTCTGCAATGCATTTTCCCTACCCAAATCATACGTGTGTCTTAATTTTGTGAATATCACGTGGGATTCCACAAATTACCTGTTGTGGGAAGGCCAATTGCTTAACCTTGTTGATTCTCATGGGTTTCGTTCATTCATCAATGGTACTGTTATTATGCCACCTTGATCTGTGTTGGTTACCTTTCCTTACTCGTCAGTGAAAAAATTGATAATCCTGAGTTCACTCAATGGCAAAGATCAGATAAACTCTTGAAAGGTTGGATTACAAGTACCTTAAGCAGAGAAATATTGTACTTTGTCATTGGATTGGAAACTTCTCATGATTTATGGCAAGCTTAGAAGCAGAATTTTGTTCATTCCTCTGTTGAAAGAGAATTTAATCTTCAGGTATCTGTGCAGCTTCAAGACTATTTGTGAGGAGTTAAGTGCCATTGGAAAGCATTTGCCCGACGATAGGAAGTGTTTTTGGCTGCTTCATGGCCTTGGAGCTGATTACCAAATGTTTACAACAATAACTTTTTGCCCTCCTATGCCAAAGCTTATAGAATTACTGGACATGCTGCACTCCTTTGAAAAGAGAATTCTCACAACCAATGCTAAAACCACTTCTTTGCATCAGGTTGCTTTTCTCAGCCACAAGAACAAAGATCAAGCAGGACCCCTTCATCCTAGGAAGTAATTTACCTCTACTTGGTCTTGGCACTCAGGATCCAAGTTCTTCTACACCAAAACTCTAGTTCCAATGCCAGATTTGTCACCAAATGAGACACACTGCTGATCGATGTTTCAAACACTTCAACAAGAATTTCAAGACTACTCCTATTCATCAAGCATTGGATCGCCACTCAAGTGCCTCCTCTCATATGACTAGTAATCTTTCGCTGTTTACTACAATTCATGCATATGATGGTCCAGACTCGGTCTGCGGTCCTGGTTGGAAATGGCACATCTCTACCCATAACTCACATAGGATCTGTGTCTATTAATACTAAATTTGGGGAACTATGCATAGAGAATGTATTATTGGTTCCTACTCTTCAACAAAACTTGTTGTCTATCAGTCAACTGACATCTCAGTTACCTTGTCGAGGTTACCTGATTAATATTATTATTGAATGTTAAATAAGAAGTTTGCTGTTTGTTGGTATTACATTGACTATGTAGAGGAGAGCATTTAAAGACAGTAGGAAGTTGGCTTAGCAGTATTATATGCATTCAAAAGGAAGAGGAAGGCCAATGGGTGAGTTGAACATCTTGGAGAGCTACTATCTTGGCTTGACCTCCATACTCTTTGGGCAAGTTTGGTTCTCCTATTTCTCTCAGAAATGACTCTTTATCCTCTTCATTTTTCATTATCACAACCTGCAGTTTTCATACATAAAAGGTAGTAATTGCAGCGCAGGTGATTCTTTCCGTATAAAATAAGGGCTGGCAGCATAAAAACACATGATGAAAATGAAATGTTACCTTCTCTAGAGTTGACTTGTCAAGGAAACGAAAAACCAACTCCCAAACGCTTACAAAGATCCATGGCATTTGTAACATGTATAGCTTTGCTAGCCTCTTTGGGTAATAAGACTGCATTGTATATATGATGATCAATGCAAAATGTAATTTTTTCCGCAGGTGAAATTGTCAATTGCTTTTTTAATGATGAAGCTAATTCTTCTTCTTCTTGTACTTCCACCTAACACCCATTAAGGGTGTTAGGGACATGGACTTCATAGCTATGAAGCTAATCAGTAGAAAATGTATTATCATTTGTTGAAGTAGACATAATTTTAACAAATTTTAAATATCTATCAGACGTCAATAGATGGGAAGTACTGTAAAGAACAACACAGTTACTAAAAATTTTGCATAAATTGAACCATAAAGTCTTGTAAAGTAATGATCCTGAATAAAATCTGAGGAAATCTCAATATACCTGTAAAAACTGGAAACCAACTATTAGGGCTTGAGCATCTATATTTCGGTAAGTAATATCACTTAAGTTTAATATGAAAACGATATTCTCATTTCCCATTTCCCACTCTTTAAATCCACCGCAAATGACCATATATCTATATGTAAACTTATACACTCGTTCAACGCATTCAATTGAAGTAAAAAATGGCAGATAGCAAGCATTAATATTTGACAATCTATGAATAAAATTGTACCTAGCAATAACCTTGTCCAAAAAATGAACCACAGACTCTACATTTCATTAAGGAATAAAGATTAGAAAAGCTATAAATCTGCTTGCTAACTTATTTTTAACTGCCAAATATATTTAAGAAAATGACCGTAAAGTTCTTTCACAAGGATCTTAAATTAGGGTCCATGTCCTCAACACCTTTTGGGAATCTGGTGGAAGAAGAAAAAGAAAGTTCTTTCATCGCAGAAGTTTATCTCATGTAGACAACAATATTGGGTATTGCAATGGTTATTATGAAGTACTATTACCGCCTTCAGTTTTGCATGGTTCAACAAATGGGAAGTCTATCAGATAAAGGCAAAACCTACAATCTTTTACCTAACAAAATAGTAGCCTCTGAGCAATACAATAAAATCAGATGACCAACTTGTCATATTCGCCGGAATCTCCAAAAATTTTTTTACAGATGCTCCTCTCTGTCCTACTACTAATGAAGGTCTAAAATGACAAAGTCATGATCTGGAAGAAAGATAATTATATTCCAGATGACCCTCATGGAAGGGATAACTTAAAGATGTATGAATAAAAACTTAGATCACATGCATCATATTCCAGCTTAATATTGTTTAGTCTGGCTGTCGGACCCCCATCTCCGGATTTTCATGAGGTCAACTCATGATTCCCATAATGTAAAAATGCAGTAAATAATTATCACTTTACACAACAATTTACTTTTCATAAGCATCTGGTCATCCTTCCATATTCAAATTTTTAACAATTAATCAGCTCCCATGATGCACCCTTTCAGACATAGTCACTCATTTAGAATATGCCATTATAAGTTATAACCAACTCCAACAAGCCATGTTCATCAAACCGCATAGAAAAAGGGGAAACTATGCATTTGGGGAGAAAGGGTGAACATATTCTTGAGTTGTAAGTGATCCTTGTGGGGGAAGTGTTTCCTATCTTGAACAATGACGATTGGGTGGCCATGGCGGCTAGGCCCGGCTAGATATATCTTCCTACCCTCCAATTGGTGGGAAACCTCCCTTTCTGGGATAGGAACAAAGGACTCCCTCCATCTACTCCACTCTGCAAACATCTTGGCGCCCATGTTTGCATCAATGCATCTGGCCTTCAAGAACCTCATCAAGGTGGCATCATCAAACGTCTGCCATAATTTTCGAAACAGACCCGTGATCAGAATTACACCCATATATGAATATAAAAGAGATAATAAAGACGAAATTAGAAAGGATCAGATATAGAAACACGGAGTCACAGACCTTTGATGAGCATCCAAGCTTTTGCATGGCAACTCTCATATGGGATAAAGCAATTTTCTGGTTCTCCTCCATGGAACAGAGGAGGTGGATGAGTTGAAAATGGGATTTGGGTAGAAGCCAGAAAGGAGAAGGAGAGTATATAGCCAAGGAAGAGTGCCTTAGAGTTGTAAAAGTCGATGAGAATGTGTATTGATGCTGCCACGGGGAGAAATGAAAGGGGTAGGCATGAAGCGTCACACAGGAATAAATGAAGCTCAAACGGGGCCATTGTTTTTGATCCATGCCTTGCTTGCAACTGGCTATCATGTTTTCTCTTCTAAACAAGCAAATCTGTTAGTTCTTAAGTAGGAACCCTATCAAACATGAAATTGGATTGAAATTTTCGTCTATGAAGATGACTCTGATCCCCTGCTTTTATTCCTCGCATGTTCTTCATGGTTACCACGCAGACCTATTTCTTCCAC
Source organism: Piper betle (assembly GCA_033002965.1). Lineage (NCBI taxonomy): Eukaryota > Viridiplantae > Streptophyta > Magnoliopsida > Piperales > Piperaceae > Piper > Piper betle. Next base: position 41,758 of record JAURVB010012811.1, read on the forward strand.
GACCAAATTGATAGAAATTGCCGTCGAAAGAAAAAGACCAACTCTTGGGACATTTTGGACGTGAAGATTAAGATTCTATATCATCGCATGCAAGGCGCCCCGCATTTGGAAACTTGTGTAAACTTCATAAATTCTCAATAAAAACCGTTCAACTTTTTGGAAAGGATTTCATGTTAACAGTGAAGCTAATTATTTGGTTTAGCAAATGGTGAACTTTCAGAATTTCTTTGGGGCAGAGGAACCAACCTTTAATGGATTTCAATACGACATATAAAAGGGGATAAGAGAAAGACGGCCACAAGCGCACCAATATAATTAAGAATTAGCCATGAAGAAGAAAACTAGACTAAAAACTTCCTACCCGTGTGCTCTTAATTAGGTACAACAAAAGCCACAAAATATTTTCCTATATTAAACAGAAAAAAAGAATGGAAAGCCTATAATCTAAATGATACCCAACAGCAGTACATCCAAATTGCTTATGGACGATGAACTAATCACTTCTTTGCTTTCAACCCTACATACCAACAACAAGAACTAATTACTGTCGAACAAAGAGCATGTAACTGAGATTCAACGTTTTCCCTCTAGGTAAAAGGCCCAAGTGTATAATAGGAACCATTTTATGAACACCGCATCTTATTTCGCAACACAGCAAAGTAAAGATGACATCTACACTTATCAGCAATTCAAGAATCAACTACAGAGACCCAACGTTCACACTTGTGACTCAGATATACCGATTCACATGCCGTGAACTCAGAAGTTCTCCAGCTAAGAAGTCCACATTATCAAACTCATAACCTGGCCTGCCATGAAAACAAGGTACCAAGATTTGCTGATAACAGAGGTCTTACGCTAAGCACACTCTATAACCACTTGGCAGTCTAAACAATTAGGGAAGCACTACACTACCTGAATAATTTACTATTTACTGAGAACACCCATAAGATCACTTGGGGAATAGCGAACTCCTGGTAGGCCACCTTTACCACTCTCTGCAATATCCATATTTAACTCTTGTTTCACCGTATTGCAGTGCACAAGACCATCCACACAGTTCTTACTGTTTGCCATGTCCGTCACATGGGATTCCATTTCATCAACAGCATAACGGCTGGGAATGCTAGTTTGTTTACCAACAAATCCAAGATTTCTCCCCAGTATGTGATCAGAAAAGCATTCCTTCATCGTATCATGATAATTAGAAAACTCAGACAAGTTAGGCGCAAATACTGGCAACCTGTTGCAGGAAGTTGCAGTGGTGGACGAGTTTGGCACCTGCCAACCCATTTGCTTCTCACATGAAACTGTGCCAGATGAAAGAGCAGGGGAATTTGAGGTAGGAAGAGAGGAGTACCCTGTGAGCACTCCCAAATTTCTTTCTGACAACATTTCCGTTTGTTTGAGTCAGGGCATCATAATCTACCAAGGAATTTACATTATATGATGCCTGATCAATAATTCCAGCACTATTACCCGATTGAAAAGTGTTTTGCGCTTGAGAAGGAACAACTAGGCAAGATGGCTGCACGTTTATGATATGGCTGGACTCCGGCTGAGCAGATTGCTGTTGCTGCCGATGCAACATTTGCACTAGCATTTTGCTATCATAAGGAATCACAGCTCCTAAATTACCAGAGGCCCCCAATGAACCAAGATGACTGGGTGGCCACGACGGAAATCCTGAAGACATGTCATCAAATGGTTGTGAATACTTTTTGTTCACGACTGTTTGGCATTTCATCAAAGGCTGCCCAAAGGCCACAGGGCCAGATTCTGAAGAAAGGCATTTAGAACCTTGTACAGATGACGACAGTATGAGGGCTGAATCCATTCCAGGTACTATCAGACAGCCTTTTGGCCTGCCAAATTCTGACTGCAGTGCAGACAGCGTTTGAGGAGGAATTTGCCCAGAGGCAGCCAATGCTTGGAAATCCAATCTTCCTATGGGGCTCAATTTTTGGCTTGAATCAACAGACCCACAAAATGTGCTGGGCATGCCTCCCTGATGTTGTGCTACACTTATTCTCTTCAGATAGAGTCTAAACTTCTGCACAGTGAAAGCTTAAGCTAAAGTTACTATATTCAAAAAAAATTATTCACTACTGCAACAAAACCAAAAACCTTCTTTTCTTGGATAATATGCGAGGAACAAACAGGGTAAGCATGTCATCCAAATATTAGGCAAATATATGCATAATATTAACTAAAAAATTCTAATGATGCAGTTAGAGCTAAATGGTCTAATAAATAAGAACCTGCAAATGGCTGGCAACATTCTCCCTTGTTAGACCTGGAACATTCATTAACTCCAGAATTCGTTTGGGGACAGCCTCTGTACACAAATAAAAGAATAGGGATAATAAACATCAAGCTCAAATTTTCAAATCATTGACTGTAAGACAATGAACAATATAAAAAAATTGAATGGTTTCCTACTGTCAATTCCTAGCTGATTAACAGCATTCACAAATTGTTGGTGCAACTCAACAGACCAAACTACACGTGGTTTCTTTGAGGCAGAGGGATCATCATTCTCCATATCACCATCCTCTTCATCATCTTTTGAATCCTTCCTCTTCCTCATAGACTTCCAATTACTTCCATCTGTTCCTTCACTAACAGTGGAACAGTATTCAGTCTCATCACTAGTCTTTTTGTTGTTCCTGTCAGAATCTTCGGCACTGCCCGAATTATCATTTTCTTTGCTCTCATTCCATTTTTTTCTAACTACATGCTGCCATATATTTTGAAGTTCTTCCATACGCACAGGCTTTATCAAATAATCGCATGCACCATGCTTGATCCCCTTCATCACAGCACTCGTCCGCCCATCCCCTGACATCACTGCACAACAGGAGATACATGATAACCACAATTAGAAAAAAAAATATACCCCAATGCTTGCCATTATTGTAAACTTGGCATTATGTGCACCTTTGTTCCACCACTCTGCTGAAGCTAAACATAAATCATTTTAAATTTCTCAAAAGGCTTAGCTTTTTTTTTGACACATGCGTAAATAAGAATATAGGATAAGTGTCAATTCGAAACAACTTACTAATTACTGGAAGATCCATTTCAAGGCCAACAAGTGCAAGGAGCTTAAATCCATCCATATCCGGCATATGAACGTCACTAATCACCACATCAAAACTACCTTTCCTTTCACGAAGAAGAGACAAGGCTTCGGCTGCTCGGAAACACATTGTGACTGCAAAAAAGTAGCAATTTTCAATTTTCCCGTGAAATAAGGAAGGATAATAACTAATTACCTAAAATCTGAAGCTATTTAGTTTGAACCTTCTAATCTCCGTCAAAAAGGAGATATATCCACCATGAATGGCACATTCCCACTGACTGAAAATCAAGAGCCATTATGTGTTGAGATAAACACTAGCTATCACCCGAAGTTGAAAAAGCAATCAACAAGCAAATCAACCAACATGTCCCTTAGATTTGTAATATAATCAAACAGAAATATCGTCCGATTTCAGATATAATTTCTGGCAACTTTTTACCAGACCGACGGAGCAAGCAACAAGTAAACATCGCTCATTTTACATAAAAACTAAAAAAATGACAAGCAGCAATGTTTCAGATTTCTAGAAAAACACTTTATTCAATAAACACGAACATTATTACCTTCAATACAGCATATAATACTAAGAAACAACAAGCTAATATAACATGATCAATAAATCAGCAAGAAATAAACACTCGTCAATAAAATATCAACGCACTCGAGTTATTCAAAAACAATCAAATATTTACCTTCATAGAAGCACTTTCTGAGCATCTTCTCCAATATCCTCAAGCAGGTCCTGTCATCATCCACCACAAGAACTCTAAGTCCGGCCGGGAACCGATCCAGCGCCACTCGAGCTCCACCTCCCCCGCAGGCACCAAACCCGTCATCACCCCCCGTCAAACTCAAACAATTATGAACAGCCGCCATCACCACCGTTCTCCACCTCACCGACCCACTTCACAACCACTCAAACCCAAGCCACCCACGGGATCCCCATCCCACCACCAAAGCCCCCCCAAAGCCACACTATCTCCACAAAGCCACCACACACAGCGACGCAACCACCACCACACTTCGAAAAATCAAAGCTTTGACCAACAAAAAGCGCCGGAAAGTTTCTAAGCCACCTTCGCCGATCGATGGCAGCTCAATCACTGAAAACAGCACAGAATCCGACCGGGCAAAAGCCACAACGACCAAGAACAAGAGATTCAACCGATCAAAACGAACAATCAATGGAACAAACTCGACTCTTCGGGTGCAAAGCGAAGAACTTTGGAGGGAAATGGAAGGGAGGGAAGGGGGTGGAAGCCATTAAAGAAAAAGCAAGGGAGCTTCCAAACACTGTTCTCCCTCTCCGCCATTTTTTTATCCTTTTTTTTATAAAATTATTTTCATTTATTTAATGCTTCGATTTTAAAATTAATTTTCCATTTTTTAAAATTTTGATGCAGGGAAATGAATATTCGGCTAATCAGGCCAATGATTAGTGGTTTGGTTTTGGTGTTAATTAACCCAAAATGAGGGGGTTTAGTACCTTGATCAGATTCCATGTGGGGCCCACATCTGGCGCCGGCTGCTCGCGCCAATCAAAGAGCGCCGTTGAGAAACAAAAAGTTAAGATTGAATTTATCGTAAAAAGGGTTTCGGAGTGATGAATTTACGAAGTTGGGGTCAGTAATGGCCATTTCTCATCTACTCAAAAAAAAAAGCAGCATTCTAAAGACCGCGTGACCAAAAGTAAGGCACTTAATTAAATATTTTATTTTTATTAATATAAAGAAAATTAAAAATTCTGCTCTAATAAAAATAATTCAATCAACGAAGATGTAATAAAAATTTTAAAAATAAATTATTATAATTTATTTCATTATTTAATAAAAATTTATGTTTTAAATCAAAATATGTGAAAGATATTAAATTATTATATGTTAACTCGTTATTTACTTAATATTTATTTATTAAATTAAATTCTATCTCTAATATAAATCATACATAACATAACAACTTTGCATATTTATAATAATAATATATACATATATATATATATTTGTATAATTGTTTCATTACCAATTAAGAGTTCGCTCCAATAATCATAAGACATGGTATAATTTTATTTTAGACGTAATATATAATATATAAAATGAATTAAAAATGGACAATATCCGAGAAGAAAGAAAGATAAACACTATAAATTAAATCTTGGGGAAGACAAGAAACCATGGGAAAATAAATCATGTTATATTAATTAATTTAAAATAATACACTGCTTTTTTATATACACAATAATTCGTGTTGTAACTTAATACACGGGCTGTTATAATTATTTATGTCTTAAGCTTTTTATTGCTCTTATCTCTCTCACACCGAGTCGAATCAAATTGAAATAAAAAATCAGAATTGAAAGAGTTATTTTAATATTTTAAGGTAGAAGTTTGAACTTAAAAGTGGCTTAAATCATAAGTATGATGGGTCCATGATTTATATACATAGATTAATTCATGCAACCTTTAAAGGTTTGGTGCTACTATATATATATACTAGTGTTAGAAATTAGTAAACATGATTACCCTTCATTAGCTTGTATTAAAGAGTGTTTCGATTCATTTAGTAATTGACTCCTATTCACATTTTATATATTTACTAAAGGGTTTTTGGCATTCATTTAATAATTGTCTCCTATTCATATTTTATAAATCAATTAAAGGGTATTGGCGTTCATTTAATGATTGTCACCTATTCACATGTTATATATTTATGTCCAAAAAGGCACCAATTGTATTTTGTACGTTCGTTGGCGACGTTTAGCAGACCTCGATCATTTGGTTTATCTTGGAGAAATTGGAGGAAATTTATTTGTTGTATATTAAAAGTAAATAATTTTATAATATTTTAATTTATTTTTAGCCTAGATTAAATTAATTTAATCTTCAACTAACAGATAATTAATTCCACATATGAGCAAGCATCTTCCTTGGATGCCACATTACAATATATCGGCATGGCAAGTTGTTTGGCTTTCCACAATTGATCAGTTAAATTACTAGAAATATAATGGGGCTAGTAGAGACCCTCACTTATGCAAAGACATGTAATAGTTGATTGAGTTTGGTTACAACAACCAGATTTTCTTATATCTGAGCTGCCATTACAACATTTGAGCAATACTTAATTGGACCCAAAACGTTTAATCACTTGTGCAATCCAACTACGGTTCTACTTCTTGCATGATTGGACTGATAACACTGTACAAATCCAATTCCATTTGCTTGACAACTGGAGCTCACTGCCTTTTCAAATGGAGACATTAGGCGATCATCACTGTGGTTATAGAAAAAAAGACTTTACTTGGAATAAAGGAGTAACAAACTTTTCGCTCTTCCCTATTTCATATCTTTTGGAGAAGTGAATACTTCCCCATGGCTGAGATGGAGGACGGCGTTCATTTTTCATGAATTTGATTTTGAGTTGGTAGATAAAGTAAAAATGGATGGTTTTTCATACTACAAAATACTTGCATGGCTTGTGTTTTTATTTCTCGTATTTTACGAGAAGTCGTAAAAGCGACGTAGACTACACGAGCACTAATTGGTAAAGAAGTTATGGTTGGAATTCATGTCAATTCATATAACAATCATGAAGGGAAGGACATGAAGATGAGAGTGGTAGCTTTCTGCCGGGCTTTAATGGCTTCCCAGGTTAAACCTTTCTATGTATACTCAAGGGTGGTAGCATTGAAACGGTCCCTTTAATAAATTGTCAATGGACTTATCACTGTGCTGGCCTGAAGAATACTTATTGAGGGAGTCAGGGAGAGGTTCCAAAGCTCAACCACCGACCAAATGGAGTAACAGGGCATTGTTCTCTTATTATCAGCATAATAACAATAATCATAAATTGAATTCTTCAAATGCTTTATGACGAGAAGGTGCACAGCACTCCTGTTAAAGACCACCGTCTTGGTCTTAATAAAGAACCGGATAAAGAAGCAATCCCAGCATTTTTATGAGTAAAATTGGAATTCTGGGCTAATTGGTTTTCTGATGGGAAACGAATCTAGGTTGAGAAGTAAATGTGGATGGTAATGGTAGTTTGTTTTAGGATTGCCTAAGGTTAGAAAAAGTTGGAAACTTGAAATAAACTCAAGTGCTGAAAGTAGTTGCTGTCGTTTCTTACCTTTTAACTACTTGCCAATGGGAAAGCTGACCACAAGTTGAGCATTCAAGTGATAGTTCTCAGACGATGATGTCTTTGTCACGCATCAAATTGGCTTTACCTCTTCTTGTCTGAAAATTGAAATGCAACATTTATGATCATCAATGTTGGTAGATTTCGATCGCCATGATCATGTAATAGTAGTACTTTCTATTAACAAAGGGACCGGTTCAGAAACCTAAAACAAAACAATTTTGAATTGATTGCATCCCTTGTTTCAAGGATATCAAACTTCAAGTACAACATGCTCCTAGTAAGCATGCTTTTCGCTGCTTACTCGCAAAATACAATAGCAGCAAGCATGAATGAACATAACAGACAAGAAAGCGTGTACGCGGCACGGGCAGATTAGAAGGGCAGGGCGAAGGTTAGCAAAATATGAATGCAGATCTTACTTGTCATTGATATTTGTTGATTTAACAGACTGATGCAGGCCAACTTATTTGGCTACCCCCAAACGAACATTACCGGCAAGACAGCCAGGCCGCTATTCATAAAAGCTTGAACTCAATGACAAGCGAAACAAAAAGAAGAATAGTGCTCCAGGATAAGATTCTGATTTCTGGCTTATCCCTTTCAAGGGCTCACTTATATCATCCCAATTTTTGTGTCTATCCACTTTCTAGCATCCATGACTGCTGCAATTGACAGATGGAATTTTTTCGAGATATCACAGATATTGTTCAAAGGATGTTTACAGGATAGTTGTTAATTTCTCATTTAACAAATCTAAAACGCCACACAGCTATTACCACCTCAAAAGCCCCAGTTTGTAGTTTCATAGCTACACTTACAATCATCAATCAAAACGATAAAAAATGAAAAAGAAAACCACCATTTGGATAAATAAATACACAGAAAGTTGGCGGCCTGATGGATTTATTACTAAGGTCTACCTTCCAGGTAACAGTTGAGAACTATTTACAGGACACTTTGAACTACTGCCAAGACGCTTAGTCCTACTTTCCTGTTCTTTCTCTAGTCGCATAGCAGCCACCTCCTTTTCCATGGCTGATACTTCTCTTCTCATTTTCTTGGCCTCAACTTCCATAGCTTTGGTCAAGGTTTCCACCTTCTTTGACAACATCTGTACAAGTAGGCAATGTCATCTTAATAACTCAATTTAATAAAACAAAAACAGCAAGAATGGACAAATCAAATTAATCTGCAAGGCAGTTGGACCACTACCTCGATGCCATCGTCTTTATCTTTGAGACTCTGGTCCTTCTCATGCCCTGCCTTTCTTAAAGCTATTACCTCTTTCTGCAGCATATCATATAACAACCCCGACACAGAGTCTTCTGATTCAGCATCGCTGGGTTTTTCCTCTGAGCTCTCATTCCATGCAGTCTGTCCATCGACCTCTCTGTCTTCATCAGGTGATTTGTTTAGCATGTTTGAGCACATTCCATTTGATAGGAGTTTAGCCCTCTCCAGTGATCTAGTGCCACCATCAAATGACTTTGATGTCCCTTTCGCATGTCTCAAAATTGCACTTGTCCCACCAGTTAGAGAAGATGAGGATCTTAAAAGTGAAGCTGGAGACCTCTTAGGGAGGGAACCATTCAACGTCAACTTGGAGATGTTCTCGGCACCACCAAGAGATTGTCTACGCGAGGGACCATTACTACTAATGCTTGATGACCCTCTCAAAGTATCCTCTAACACTTTGAGCCGCAGATGATACTTTTCCTGAATAATTAATATGAAAGTTCAAAGTTGGACTAGCATATCTACAAACAGTAACAAATTAGTCATACCTTCAATTGAGCTTCTGATTTAGCTGTACGATCAGCTACAGCAAGCTTGTCACGGAGTTGCTGCATTTCCCCCTGAACAAATTAAATTGTAAAAACAGGTCAATATATCACTAGATTGTTTCAGATGATAAAGAGAAAAGGTGCTAATCAAAAGATGGAAACTTAAAACTTAAAATATAACAAAGAAAAGGGAAAATGGAAGTATTGTAAAGACCTGCATGAATCTGCGTTCCTCCAACCATTGTTTTACTGGCATAACCTTGTCATTACCGTCTTTCCATTCATTCGCAACAACTGTAGCGACCCTATTTGCAGTGACCTTTGCACGAGCCAGTTCTCTGTCAAGGGTTTTCCTCTCCTCCTATACAATGCAAGAAAGGTGAGTCAAGATGGCATTTACAGATTACTGGTAACAAACAGGAGAGATGGCAAGCATTACATTCATCTCTTGCACTTTCCTTTGATAGTCTCTTACAGCATTTGCAGCTGCTCCACCAGCAAGAACAGCTTCTTCGAGCTCCCTTACAGTTTGAGTGAGCTTTTCTACTTCTATGACCTTTTGACGATGTAGCTTGTCCAAGATCTTGTTCTCCTCCTGGTGTACAAGTAGTTTATATGATAATATGCTACAAGTATGTTATCAGCATGTGCTTGTCCCCGTAATTTTGTTCCAGCACCTTGTTTTAAATATTTATCTTGTCACTCTTGCACATAATTTTTAAAATATATCTACTCCATACAATTTAATGCATCTCAAACTCTGACTAGGTATGCACACTTCGCTTTAAAATGATCAAGAAAAAGATATAAAAATTAATAGCTCACAGTCACAGATCACAAAATCGGAAAAAGTAAAAGTTTCGTTCAAAGCTAAAAATTGAACTTACTCAAGCCATGTTTACTGGAGGCACATTGAAAATTTATTGATCATTCCAAATCACTCTATACCTGACAAATCTCAATCTGTTTCATCAATTCTTGATTTTTATTCTGTAGGTCTTCAACCATTGAGGCTTTCACCAGTGCAATTTGAACTGTTCTTTCAGCTTCAATTAAAGCTGCTTCTTTCGATTTGGTGACTCGATCCAGTGCTTTATTGTCATCTTGTAGCTTTGCAACCTAAAGAAGAAAAGTACGCTTAGCACTGGAGAAAAATTATAATATTATGTATCAAAGTGTTGATAATGCAATCAATAATTGCTAAAAGTGTGACCACAGGCATGGAAGTTAAAGAACCGTATGACCTCTTGCTTGGCCAATTTAAGTTCGGCCTCCAAAGGTGCAAGAATAGCTTCAATTGGTGGCATGTCATCATCCTTCTGAGCAGCATGTACTCTTCTTAGAGTGGCTTCTGCTGCAAATTGAGCAGCCATTGATGCTTTTTTCTCCTCATTGATTTTTTTTACTTCAAGGTTCTGGTCAGTCAAATTAGGCAAGTAAATTAGTTGAGATAGATAGATAAAGACAATGGATTCCAAGTAATAAGAGAGTATTGTGAAATTACTTTATTCTCTAGAAGAGACTCAATCAATTTGAGCTTCTCCTCAGCTTTTGACAACTCGTCCGTGAGCTGATATAAAACAAAGACCAAAGAAGTGAAGCGCTATTATGAGTGTTTTTTCATGTTTTTAAAAATAGTCCAGGTAACCAACTGCCAAAGCTAGAATCAAAATTATTAAAATGAAATAACACAAACACACACACATTAGTTCTGCATCTATTGAAACCATCAAATATCCACAAATAATATTTCTGTTGTCAAACACAAAATTACTCCAAACGAGAAACTAAAAGGTAGAACATGCTGCATAGAACAAACATAAAACACCGCTTTTTTCTAGTTTAACTAATCACAACTATACAAACACATGAAAAAGAGACATATACAAAACTAACTCGAAGTTTATCGTATAAATTTTATTTATTAAAAAAAACCTCTTCCACAGCTTTCTCCCTTAAGCGCTCAGACAGTTTCAGCGCTTTGATCTCTGCTTGCGCCTCCCCTAACTCCCGATCTTTATCTGCAAATCGTAATTGGATATATTAATGCCAGTAACTCAATCAAAATCAAACACCCCTTTGATCTACGTTGATCATTCCAGATGAAAAATTTTCACCAAAAATATATAAATATTGCCGAGTAACGAAGCAAGCGGTTTGATCTAAAACCACCAAAAGCATTTAAAGCTGTAGACCAGAGACAATAGTATAAATATAGCTAAATCATAGAAAACAAAGTCTAGAATACCGATTTTTCATTTAAAAACTTATAATAGAACTCCAAATACAACTCCTTCCGAAAAATCCGATGATAAAGCAAGCTGCATTTCTCAAAATCAACAAATTATAGGGGGGAACTGGCTGAACAATCAAAACTTTCTCATAACATGGATTCTGCAAATTGTACCGTCCTCGACCAAAATCACAGCACTATACAATCTGCATTTCCACCAAATTCTCCAACAAAGTAAGCAACTTTCGCATCCCCAATCTCAATCGAACACCCAAACAACTCCAATTCCGATTCCTCGCCACCGTTTTACCAGTAATTACCCAAACAGCTAGCTATGAAAGCAGTGGATCGAAGCGCAGCACCCACCTCGCACTTCGTTCTCGAGCCGGTTGAGCTCCACCTTCACCGGATCCGATCCGTGCAGCAGGTTGATGAACTCGTCGGCGTCCATGCTCGGCCGCCGCGGCCGCCCCGTTCGCCGCCCCCTGGCCCCCTCCTTGAACGACGCCGCCGACCCGGCCTCCGACATCGCTCCGGCGACAGATCCGGATCACATCCGGGGAATGCGGGATTGTCGGGCCTGGGGCGCTGGAAAATCGGAGGGGTTGGAGGTCGGATCGGAGAAGGCGGAGTTGGGGGGAATTGGGCGTTTTTGTCGGAGGCGTCGCTTTCGGTGATATGTGTTGTATTATACACACTTACTCCCGGCGCCCACTTTACTACCACTCCACTAACGCCATATAAAGCCACGTCTAATTGTGTGTTATTAAGCTTAAATTGTATTTAGTTATGTTACTTGGCCAGCAAAATACGTTAGTTTAATTTTTTTATTTGTCAAAATGGCTTAGTTCGAGTTAATCTTTGGCTTATAAGTTGTAATTTAGACTATAAAATGAGACTCACTTGCATACTCGACGCTAACGTGAAATGATAATTTATTTAAGTGTCGTTTAGTTTTTTTAATTTTGAAAAAGTTTCCCCCGCTACGGTGAGTTTTGAGGAAAGAGAGAAAAAAAACTTTAACAACAACTTCACCCACGTAATCCCAAACGTTTGATGTCCAAATTATGAATTTTTTTCTATTTCTTATTATTGTAAACCGTATAGATGTTGAGCTTCAATGAAAATAGTTTCAATATTAACGAAAAAAATAAATTTATTTTGACAATATAATTATGTATCATCAAACTTGAGCTAGATAATTGAAAACAAATTTAACATGAACATAGTTACGCTCGGCTCGATTACAACTATTGTTTGTGCTCTTTGGCAACGCTAGTGCTTGAAAAATTCCAACCAACCAAGACGACTTACTTATTTATTGTAATAAAATCACCTATTTTATTCGCTTACGGAAAAAAATTGCCATCTGGCATTTATTGTAATGAAATCACCTATTTACTCACATACGCAAAGAGATTACCCATCTGATACTTATTGCAATAAAATCACCTATATTACATGGTTGTTAGTGTAAGTGGATCCAATTATATTTTCAGGTTACTATATGTGGATATATTGATTTATAACTTATCCAAAAAAATTAAAATAATTAGTATGGGTTATAATAAGAGATAATGGATTGATGGCAAAATTTCATAGTCTTCTAAGATAAGATGAATTGATGACAGAAATCATTGTCATCTCAAAAAATATCGAAGAACATGAGATAAAAGATATTTTAACCGTAGTTTAAACTCAAAACTTGGATTAAGTCGACTTCAATGATTGAATTGAATCTAAGTTAGAGGCATTTATATTAAAATTTTAAATATGTAAATACAAAATTATATAAAAATATGTATATATTGCTCTTTTAATATTTAAAATTGATAAATATAAGATTAATTACATTACTTAAAAATATTAATTTAACTATTCTAGAAGGAAATAATATATTTATGTTATTTCTTTTTTCAAGGATTTCTCTGTAATTTTTTTGCATTATTATAAGGATATTTTAGAAATTATTTTATTAGGGTTTTTATTATATACTTATAAATAAGGAGTAGTTTCCTATTATACATAATTATTTTTGTTAAAATATTAAAATTGGTTGTGTCTCTTTCTGTAGGTTTTCCTTCCTACTTTTTCCTCTAATTTAATCTTTACTTTCAATTTTATTTATTTTTCTCTGAAATTCCCTCTGTTTGGCGATTCGAGAGTTCATCTATTTTTTAAATTACCAGTTATTCTCGATGTTTATATTACATAGTGTATTTGGGGGATCAATTATTAAATCATTCATGAAGTTGACTTGGCAATTCATTGAATCGAGACAATTCAGAAAACTTTTAAATCAAAAAAATTAAAACTATAATTTTTGCACAAGTTATAACATAGAACATAATCCAAATCCTCTCGAGCAATTATTTTTGGGCTCTTCAGCCCCCGTGAAGTTGACTTGGCAATTCATTGAATCGAGTCAATTCAAAGAACTTTTAAATCAAACAAAATTTAAAACTATAATTTTTGCACTAGTTATAACATAGAACATAATCCAAATCCTCTCGAGTAGTTATTTTTGGGCTCTTCAACCCCTAGCTAAACTCTGATATCACTTGTTGGGCCTTTTTGGGCCCTAAACTATTATTGGGCCCTTTTGGCCTCTAAAAGGGTGTGACGCCCTCTCGGTCCCCAAAGAACTTGAAATAAGTGTCATGGGTCTCTTTTAATTAAAAAGTTAACTAAAGAAATAAGGCTTTTTTATTAACCTATATACAGATCACCAACGTCATCTACGATGGATAATGAATAAACCCAACACTTATAATCACCGATGAAAATTGATTATCATAATGCATGATTTGGAGAAATCATATTACCCCTCCCCAACCAATATAATAAACAGATCATTATCACTTCTCTTAAAAATTAATTATATTAAGATTCAAAGAAATTTGGAAGTTTATCTTAAAATGTTGTAGCTTTTGCTTTTACGTTGTTATATATCGTTGTTAGGCTGATGTTCCAAAAGATTCCTAGAACTCACTTTCCAAAGACATATCACGAGTCCTTCTCAATTGATCCGAAGCTAACATAGTTGAAGATTTCAATTGTTTTAATTAATCACAACAGATTCCTTCATCTTCAATCCATATCAAATCAAGGAAGTTAACCTAAATTGGTCTCCTTGCATGGGCACAACATACATGGGCGGTTCATCAACATAGACCATGAGAAGTTGTTATTATTCTGAAAAAAATCTTAACATTTAGAACAGCCTAGCTAAAAAGCCGACCCGGATCTTTCCAAATACCATTTTTCCAACATCAAAACGTTAGCAGTGAGAGAAAAATGATTCTATTCAAATATATCTTGAATGGTTTATATTTGTAACTCTAGAATAGAGAACAGAAATAGAAGTATGTGGGTAGTAGAACTTGAAAGAGCAAGAAACTTATTTACTGGGCGGGCACTGATGTGTGACCTCCCACCCTCCGGCCTCCACCAAGACTTGGAAGGGGCCACAGTGCACACGTATAAGAGATTAGTCCGTTCACCAAAAAATGGAGTGCGACAACTGCTTTCCACATACAGATGCAATGTAAGTTTTAATTCTGATCCATGCTTATATGTTCCACCTTTGTGACTCAAGCTCTGTCTACTTAAAAAGTGGATTCGAGCTTAGTGAAGTTGACAAGAAGCCTCCATAATTGAGTTCCCTCTCACTAAAATGGTTCTTCGGACGTTCATCTTATATATTTGTGATCGCCATGGCCTGCATGGTGGATTTGTGTCGTTGAGACATGTGTATGTCTCAATCAATTGTTACAGAATTGTTTAGAAAACATCAGAGATGTGGACGATGGAAGTCAAAATATCCAAATTTTATAAACGACGAAACAGTAGAGGCCTGCTGGTTTTTCTTCCTGGGAGCTTCAATGTTACAGAAACATATATCAACTGCGTATAAATACCATAGAGATAAACTTTTCTTGTTTTGATACTGCACTTTTACAGGTACCCATGTATGCATATAGACTTTTTGGTAAGTGTTAGAGAGACTTAGAGCTAAGAAATGGTGCAAATCTTCTTCCAAGTCTCAAATCATGTCACACCATGCATGATGATCTCTAGAAACTGTACCGCCCTTTGACACCAGGTGTGGCATGATTTAACCACAAATTATTTTAAAATAGAACTAGCTTGCATGCTAGAGGCCGAACATCTTGAGCAAGAACAATCAAGATGGGGTGAAGAGAGCAGAGAACGAGACGTCAGGTCACCCACGGTCTTGGGACAGTTAATGTTGATTGGAGACTATAGTGATAAACATTAAATAGGCTATACCAGAGTTCGATGGGGACATGAAATTGATAGTGTGATTACGAGTAAGGACCAGGAAGAAAAGTTTTGCCATTGATCTCTGGACTTGTTGGCGACAGCAGTTGGATGTCTTAAATTAGTGCACAGTATGAAGGTCTGTGGACAATGTAAACAAGGCTTCGTTATCATTGTGAAGATGGGGATAGGATTACGATATGGTCAGCAACCTCTACCACAACTAAAGTATATCACGTAAAGAAGGATGATAGAACTGGCCCAGAAAGAAGAATATGATCACCTCATCTTTGTTAACAAACTTCTATAACAGAAAGATAAAATCATCAAATGTGCAGAGCAATTATTGGTGTAATCAGGGAGTAACCAAGTGTGCTTGCATGCATCATCTCGTCAAAAAGTGCATTAGGATCACAGTCAAGGCGACCTTTTTCTTTAGACTGTGATAATTAATGATATATATTAATTAAGCAACCTTGTATGTGTTTTTGTATAACTGCTTTAATTTGATCAGATATTTGTTTGCATAGTTTGAATAGAACATAATAAGGTCGCTCTCTTGTCACATCAGACGTACAAATTAACAACATGTTTTTGTAAATTCGGGTGCTTTTCATGCAGGCAAGCTGTCTTCGTTGATACCTACCCACTGTATAATTGTTGCCTTGATATGAATCACACCACTGTTGTTTAGTAGGACAACAAAGTGCCTCTTTCCCCACACCAATCTCATTCATACCCATCAAAACAGCCTAAAGACAACAATGGATGGGACGCAGAGGCAATTACCTTACACCTAATAAAAAAAATGTAAAAAACTACTTTTTGATTAAAAAGTAAGTGCAACGCATCAAAGCATTTTTATCCCCTGGTTAAAAATTCAACGATATTCAAATATTAATGAAAGAATCTATGACATTAGAGCTGATCAGTGGCACGAGCATTTGTTATTGTTAATAAAAATTTAGTCGGACATTCAATCACGAACATTATAAACATCTCGAATGCCCATCTTTTGACTAGCTCAATGTCCTAAAAATATATATATTAAAAAAAATCATGAAAACAGGATGGCCCAAATCTTGATTTACGAGAGTAGGAGCTTTTATGAACACGACCCATCTCTCCACTGCGGGCCCCACTCTGACCGCCCAAGCGCCGAAGGAATCTTACTTTGTCACCCAATTCGGTCCACTTACCAAATCCCTGTACCCCTCTAAACCCCCAATTAATAATTTTCTTTCAACCAAAACGAAAAATCCAGAACCGCAATTTTTTCCAAAACTTTTCTAACACCGTCAAAAAATTTTTTTAAAACTTTGCCAACAAAATCTCATGTCACAAAATTTCAAATAAAAGGGGCATCACTTTAAACATTCGCAGTACATATATATACATGTATATATAAATATAGGTTTAGATTAGCAATAAACATGATTTTGAATTTACTTAATGAATAATTTTTATATCATCTGATTGAAATATTACATGTAACTTTATTAAGAGCAGAGAAAAATATTTCTTTGATATTAATAGATCGGAGAATTTTTGATATAATTATTAAAAAGGTAAATTTATTTTGAATTATTTTCAATACCCACCTTAAAAGAGACGGTGGATTTGGTTCATTTTGTTTTTTTTAAAAAAACTTGACCTTCATTGGCTGGGTGGCCATGCTCTAGCGGGTGGCGGCTAAAGGTTGGTCACTGTAAGCCAGATCTGGAGTACGGCGGCCAAGGCTAAACATAGCCTTAGTTGCTTACATTGACAAGTGGCCAAGGTTTTGAAAAAAAATATTCTTTTATATTCAATCTTGTTTTGTTTACTATATATTGGGTTGGTTTGATTTTTATTTATTGTAAACTAAATGTAGCTTTGTTATTATTATAAGTTTTTTATTTGTTATTAATTATACCTGATTTTTAGATTGTTTGATAATTAAAATTTTTTTCTTCTTTTTAATAAAAAAGCTTGGAGAAGTCGATAGTATATGAGTTTGTGTCTGTTTGCTTGATGTGATATTCTGTATAGGGATTTTTTAAAGTTTCAAATCAAATATAACATCAAAAAATTGAAATATATGTGGGACTTTCTAACTGCCTTGATAAAAATATAAAATTTTAGCACAGAATTAAATTAATTTATATGCATGATAAATTTCTATATATTGGTTCTTAATAATTTAAATTTAAATAAATACAAATTAAATTACTTCAAACATTTTTTAAATTATAAAGAACTCAAATACTTGCTAGGAATACCAGGAGACTCGACTGAAAGTCAGAGATACATAAAACAGGTTTAAGCAAAATATAACTCAACTTCAATTAATCTAAAGGACACCATAATGAAAACTTATAAATGGTCCATTTTTTTTCGGAAAAGAAAAAAAACATAAAATTCTCATTCAAATGACCCGAATTTAGGAATATAAATGCCGTCATATCTCTCCCTACTTCCTTCTTCAAACCTCAAACCCAAGCTCAACTCACCATCGACCATGGCCGCCACCACCACCATGATCCGCCTCCTCCTCCTCCTCCTCCTCGTCTCCGACACCACCATCACCGCCCACAAACCCATTCCCCTCAAGTCAGTCCCCATGTCGCCCCGCCACCCTCTCCTCTCCCACACCGCCGCCGCCTCCGACTCCCAACCATACCGAGCCGCCTTCAAGTACACCCGAGCTCTGGTCCTCTCCCTCCCCATCGGCACCCCGCCGCAAGACCAGCCGATGGTACTCGACACCGGTAGCCAGCTCTCATGGGTGCAATGCGACCACGGCCGGCGGCTCCCCAACGTCCCCACCGCCAGCTCTACCTCCTCCAACACTTTCGATCCCTCCCTCTCCTCCTCTTTCTCCTCCCTCCCATGCAACACCTCTCTTTGCCAGCCCCCCACGCCGGACTTCTCCGTCCCCACCTCTTGCGACGACCGCCGCCTCTGCCACTACTCTTACTTCTACGCTGACGGCTCACTCGCAGAGGGTAGCCTCGCCCTCGAAGCCCTCCCCCTTCTCTCTTCCCGCCATGTTCTTCTCGGCTGCGCCACGTCCGCCGCCAGCGACGCCAGCGGCGGCGCCTCTCCAGAAGGCATCCTCGGGATGAATCTCGGCCGGCTCTCCCTGGCATCGCAGACCAAAATTTCACGTTTTTCGTACTGTGTGCCCCCCGGAGCCGGCGCCGGAGTGTTCTACGCCGGCGACAACCCGACCATGGCGGCCGCCGGCGGCCGAGCCCGGCATGCTAGGTTGATGAGGTTCGACAAGGACCCCGGGCGTGGGTCGCTGCCGTACCTCGACAAGTCGGCCTACACGGTGGGGCTCGACGGCGTCTGGCTGGGCAGGACCCGACTCAACATTTCTACGGCGGCTTTCCGGCCGGACGCCGGCGGCGCCGGGCAGACGATGGTGGACTCCGGCACCGAGTTTACGTACTTCACGGAGGAGCCGTACAGTGCAGTGAAGGAGGCGGTGCGGAGGGCGGTGGGGCGGCGGATGCGGCGGCGGGAAGGGCTGGTACATGCCGGCGGGCTCGACGTTTGCTACGAGGGTCGGCCGGAGGTGGCCGGGGTGTTGGTGGGGGGTGTGGTGATGGAGTTCGAGGGCGGCGCGTTGCTGGCCGTGGACGGCCGGCGGTCTTGGGTGGACGCTGGCGGCGGCGCCACCTGCTTTAGTATCGGGAGCTCGCAGCTGCTGGGCATGGAGAGTAACATCATAGGGAACCATCACCAGCAAGACCACTGGGTGGAGTTCGACTTGGTGAACTCCAGATTGGGTTTTTTGAAGGCAAATTGCAGCATGGCCAAGTGATGGCGAAGATCATATATCTAATATGATCTTTATGAGAAGTTTAATTAACCAAGATGGTGTTTTGCTGTTGCTAATCGTAAGAGGCGGTGGTTTTACTATCACCATGTTCATGAGTTTACTTATCGCTAACATGAATCATTTGTATTCTTTAGAGACGTACTAGAACATGTGTTTAACTAAATGTTTGTGAATAGTTTGCATGTGTATGGTCATGTTAAGACTCGAGTATCAGAAGATATTTTATGGTGCCATTCAAATCCTTTGCTATATGGCTACTTTCTATCCAGCTTACAAGGGCCAGCTTCTATTCAATAAAGAAATATCAGGAAGACTGAACGGGTAATAAAGATGACATTGAATTGAAAACTTTAAGAAGGCACCGGTCTGTGCAACTTCAAAATGGGCAGTGTCGTAGTAAAAGCAGTGTCTTCAATGTGGTTCGAAGTTATTTTCTCGCATCTTTATCGTTCATCAAACTCAACTTCCGCTGGTTTTGGTTAGTGTTGAGTGACGGTGGAAGCTTGTTGGCTAGAAGTTGATAGTTAAGAGTCTTTAAGACTAAATAAAACCAAGCAAGCAAATGGATGGGAGCCATCAGATTACAGGTAACATAGGTATAATCTCGGGACCCACACTCTTCATTGTGTAGCCCCCACGCGCTACATGTAGTGCATGTGCCGTCATGAAGCAAATGGACGGGAGTCAATGCGGGTCCACGTGGGAAACGGACAATTGTTTGATGCGAGTATTTGGACAACCGGACAAATATTTGTGGGCGTTCCCCAAACAAAGCTAGCAGCCATAACGTTGTCCGAATTTGGAGGAGAGGCGACCTGTTATTGGCAGTTCTGAAATTTCCTCTTCGCACGCGGAGAAAAGTAATTGTCCTCGTACACGACTTTAAATTCGTGCGTCCCTACGTTCTTTAATGTCTTTAAGTTTTTCTTGTTCATATAGAGATTAATTGTACTTAAATTGCTTCCCAAGAAGGAAATTATACTTAAGATTGCAACAAAAAGACTGGGCTTGACATGGAGGCGACCTGCAAGCACGCGCATGGCTATATTTCCTTTGTTGAAGAAGAGTCTGGGCAGGGAGAATAAAGCAAAAGCGAAAGTAGAAGACAAGTAGACAATGTAGGTATAAGAGCCAACAACGGCAAGAAGAAACTCCGACTCCAAAGTAACTGGCCACGTCCATGCGAGCTGTACTTGCGCTAAACTTCGCTAATAGAATAATAAACAGCAGCTCATGAGGCCTCCCCAAAGTCGCCTTCTCATTCTGGCCGTCGAGAAAAGGAGATGGGAAATTGACCTAACAACAGAGGATACAGTTGTCTAGCGGGGCTACCGAAACTGCTATAATGTCTAAGTTTCTATTGGAGTACAGTGGTCTCAAGAGCCTGAAATCTTAATGCCCTCCTCCTTGAGTCTTTGCTTGGATAGTATTTAAATCTAAAGTTCTGTAACAAGTTGGAGAACCGATGTGTACACTTGATGGGAACTGGGTTTTCGTCTTTTGACATGCATATGTGGGGCAGTTGTGTTTTAAGTACTGTAAAAGTCATAACATTGAAATGCTGGTACTCGGCTTCTTTAATATTTCCTGACCTTGAAGATGGCGCAGCTCGAAGAAGACAAGTACGAACGCTTGATGCAGAAATTTTAAAAACGAAGTTCTGTTAAATGATTGTTTGATTCTGTTTTTGAAGAGAAATTTTCATCTTTTACATAAGCATTGAACAAGAAGTAACTGCTTTATAAATAAGTGTCGTGTGTAGAGAAAATCCGATAAGCTAGAACCAGCAATACTAATCAGTAAACTTCCTATCGTAGCAGCTGACAGTCTTGACTGATCAAAACTAGGATTTGTGATATGAACATAAAATTAATTTCCAGTGGTGTAATGAGATGTTGAAGCAAGATCGAGCTCAATCGTGCCTTGGAAAGGTTCGAAGCATGTAGTTTTTATCGACGTGAAAAAAGACGTAGTTTTGTCGTGGGCCAGCCCGGTATAATAGGCCGGTGAATTTCATGTGATCCGTAGTCAATCGCGTCTGATGGGCCTGAGAGTAAACGACCTCTAAAACTTGTCTATGTTTAACGTTCCATACACCACCTCTAAAAAGTCTTATTAAATAAAAAAAGTCTCCTTAAATCGAAATAAGTTTCACCACCTCATTGGGTTTGTCGAGCTAAGCTTGGCCTAGTTTAAATTCGGTTATTTAATTTTGAATTTAATTTCTAGCCTATTAATATTCGAGGTGAATTCAAGTTTGAGTTGAACTCGAGTTTAGTCCTAATTTATGATTTTTTTAACCATTAAGATAACTCAAATTTGCATTATTTTCCCTACAAGATAGTACAGTCATGCAACAACATTTTATAGCCTTATTAACAATTAGTGTGGTGCCAAACTAATTTATTATATAAGTTAAAATCCTTGAGGGAAATTTATTATTTTATTAAGTCATTTATGTTTAAAATCCTAGTTATATATATATGAAATATCAAATTATAAATTCAATTGAGTCATGTACACAATAAGTTCGGGCTTGATTTATTTGACTTCAAATTATTTTTCAATCTGATTATCAAGCCAAATCAATTTTAATTGAGCTTTTAAAAAATGAAAATTTGACTAAAAAAATTGACTTTTAATTGTTATTCATTACTAAATATCATTTTATATCAAAACAGCCTGAAATTTTCAAAGTTTTTATGCGATAAAGTACATATTTTTTGTTACATTAGCGAACTGGTCAGTTCAATTGTCGGTTTGAGTCGAGTCAATTTTATGAACGTGCTGAGTCAAGACCAGCTGCGAATTATGAGCGATGAGATTAGATATACCCGAGTATATGATGATAACATCAGAAAGATGAAAAAAAGAGTTATCAAAATATATGATAGTATGTAATTATTTTTATGTATTTGATCGTAAAATTATCTTTAGACCAAATAACACATTAGGAGGCATTATACAATAATTTGGCTAGGTCATTAGTTATAAAACATGTTATTGTGATGTTATGGTGTGTATTATATTTTATGATATTTTTTCTATTTTTGGATTTTTAAGGATTTATTATGAGTTAAATATTCTTTTTTACTATAGTCGGAGTTGAGTGAACTTTTATTTATGACATTGCCCCTAAGAACTCTCATGAGCTTTTCCTCCCAAACCCTTAGACATTGCCTCGACCCTCACAAACAAAGACCATTCCGGCCACCACACCGCCGCCATGTCATCGTTGTGTTGCCTCGAGCATCCTGGGTGGCCCCGCCTACCTCCATAACGCCCCGACTACGTGCAATTGCGCCATGCTCTTAGTGTTGATTTACTGCCATCCACGCCGCTCTGCCACCACTGTGTTGCTGACACCTCCTCCTCGACCTAACCAAACTTTCACCCTTACCCAGCGCCGCTACCCAAGCTGGCCAAGGGCTGATCAGACAAGTCGATCGACCCGGGCCAACTCATCGCTGCTGCCGGCGATCATCGGCACCTTTGTCGTCCTCATTGCCACCACCATTGGGTTGAGCTTGTCAAGTCGATGCCGAGCCATAGCTTCGATTGCCTTGCCGAAAAACTGAATTTGCTGAAATTCGCCGAATATTCCTACAAATTCATCGAGTCAAAACTAATTGAACTTTGGATTAGTCGAGCCGCTAGATTCACGACGAAACCATAGTTGTCACAGATTGTCGACGATACTAGGTATAATTAACTCCAACTTAATTTCTTATAGGTGATAATTATTACTATAGACGGCTAGGATTGATGAATTGATGTGTAGATATTTTTATTGTAAATAAAAATATGAATTGATTGGTTGAAGTGAATTCAAACGAATGCTAGGAAATAGTTAGGTAAATTAAGTATCATAATCTAATGCAATGTAGCGTAGGAAATCTTATATGGATTGATGTATGATTGATGTGAGTGTATATTGATGTGTGTGTGTGCTATAGAATGAGTGAATGCATCATAAACGAGCATTAGCTTTTAGTTTGATGTGTAGGTATGAAGTAAGAGTTCGCCGTCGAGGCGTTGACATGATTGGAGTTTGTACCAGATTCATTTATGACTCACTTCTAGTTTCACTTATATACTTTGTTGTGTTTTGTTTTAACAAGTAAACGGATGTATCAAGTGGTGGATTTATTATATCCCACTCCACACGGGCATCTAATCGTATAAAATTTCCAAATTAATAACCCTCGAGGATGAGATTTCTAGAGTTTATTTTCGAAAACTTAGATCTAGATCACGATACTTTAAGGTATATTATATTGAAATCCCTACCCAAACATATGTACATATAGTTTTTTACGTTTTTAGTGAGATGCGAGACGAGGGAAAATCGAAGACCATGTCTTAAGATAGGGCATGTGTTCCTGAAAGTAGGCATTGGAATTGGTGAGCGTGTGTTCCATTCTTGAGGGATTCTGATAACTCCACCTTGGAGTTCCTCAAACTCGAAGATGTGTGGAGGTTTACAGTTACTGCAATATTGCATATATATATACTTGTGGTTTTAAAGGACAATAAAGGCGCATGCCTGAGATTTTGACCTCTATACTTAGGGCCAGAAGTGATATAAAGGATGTAGAAGGTTGAAATAAAAGATAATGATTTTCTTATGTAAGGGATAGTTTAAAGTGGCCAAGACATGAGGATGAAATAGAAAGGGGGATGTCGTCGCATGAGGTTGAAAGCTCCTTATGAGAGTTTTTATGAGAAAGAGTAATAACGTTTTTATTTAGCAGGATGGTCAGCTTTCATGTGTTAGTTTATTATTAGCTATTTTTGGACTGGTAATATTCATTATAAACACTTTTTATTATCTATATAAGTAAGAATTATGAGGAATGAGTGTTGTTGGGACTACAGAAGAACAACATTGAAATTGCGCACACATGTACTTGCTGAGTGTAATTGATAATGATGATAGGTGTTGAACTCTTTGAATGACGAAATTTGAATGTCATTCTGTGAATATATATAAATATTTTGCATATAAATGAAAATTGAGAATGAAAATGAAGAGGGTGAGCAATTTAGTTTCGACTTGGCTCAGATGATGAAAATAGTAATGATAACTATAATGTGAAGGAAATGTTATGTTTTGGTTGTGTTTTTAATTTTTATTATTATAAATATATATTGCTCGTTGTTGACAAGGTAATCTATATTACACTTTTTGGGGAGACGGTATCTGTTTTGTTTTAAAAATAGATATTTTCTTTAAAACTTTTAGTTTGTTTAGCTTGTTTTATATTTGATTTCATATCATAGTATGCATATACAACAACGTTAGAGCCTAAGTATCCCATCTATGATGCATGTTGCATCACCATTTTGAGACTTCAAAGGTAATTATAAGTTGGCTTAATTTAATCAAGCAGATTAATGATGTAAAACCCACGATTCGAGTTAGGGTTTTATATTCAGAACCGGTCGGGTCGACCGTTATTTTTTCGAGTTGAGTCAGTTTCAGGACACGTGTACCGAGCCGATGCCAGTCGCGTGTATGAGCTATGAGGGTCATGCGTACCCAAGTATATGATGATAACGTCATGAACACAGCAGAACAGAATGAGTTATCAGATATATGAGAGTATGCCAGTCATTTTTTTTATTATTTTTATATATAGTGGATCGTAGAATTAGTATTAGGCCGTTTACCGCGTTAGGATGCGTTCGGGCAATCTGGGTGGGTTGTTAGTCATAGAGCATATCATTATAATGTTGTGGTGTTGTTTGATTTTACGGGATTTTTCCCGATTTTTATGAATTTTTTTAGGATTTAATACGACTTAGTTATTATACTTGACTCGAGCCGGAGACGAGTCAAATAATATTTACGAGTTTGCCACCACACACAACCCCGACCTTTTCTCCCCCACGCCCAAACCCTCGTGCCGCGCCGCCCCTGTTCGCGCGCCACCGCCGCCGCTGTCGGCGCCGCCCGGCCGTCGACCGACGCCGCCCAGCTCGGCGACGCCGTTGCCGTGCTGCCCCGACCAGGTCCGGCCCCCGTCGGACCGCCGCGACGCGAGGAAGCCACGCCGCGACGCCGCGCCCGCGTTGCGCTTCCGTCACTGATTCCGCCGCCGGCGACCAGCGCCGCCGCGATCGGTCACTCGCCTCAGCACCCTCAGCCTTCCAGCAACCTTCCCCGACCGGAACGGAGGGCATCGCCGCCCTGGCCGGCCGGATTTAGCGACCCAACGCCGCCGCTCTGTTTTATGCATTTTCCGGCGAGCCGCCACCTCCGTTGGCCGTGTCGACCTCGTAGATGAGTCGGGCTCGCCGAGCCGGTTCCGAGGGTACCCAACACGACCACTTTCCGGCTAGTAGACGCCGCCGGCGATTGTCGCCGGAAAACCACCGGAAGCCGCCGGAAAACCGCCAGTAGCGGCCGGAAAACCGGAATTTTTGGAATTCGCCAGAATTCACCGGATCTTCCGCGGGGCTCACCCAGTCGAGCCCGATCGAACGTCGGACGCCGGGGAGCGCCGAATTCGAGCTCCGAGACACGCGACGGAACCTTAGCCGTCGCCGATTGCCGACGATGTGAGGTATAATTACCTCCAATTTGATTATTTAAATTGATGATTGGTAGCATAACATGATAGGATTGAGTGATTCCCATGATAGAAGTCTGAGCATGAAAGAAGTAATGATATGTACGATATGATTGGTAATGAGTAAATATTAAGTGATCCGATGATGTAAAGTAAATTTGAGCATGTTAATCGGGTACGATGTAACTTAGGAAAAACACAGTAAAATTGGTATGAATAACATTAGTTAGAATTATTTTCATATTTATGATTATTTGATTGTTGATTGACGGTCATTGTGTGTGATTCATCATTTAGTTAGCGGGCGTTAGTATTTAGTTTTGATGTGTAGGTACGGAGTAGGAGCTTGCCGCCTAGGCGCGATGACACGCTTGGAGCTTCTACCAGGTCCGTTTAGGACTCGTCTCGTTTTACTCTTTTCTATTGTATGTTTAATTTATTGTCTGCAGGACGGGTTAAGTGGCGTTTTATCGGATCCCACTTAACTCGGGCCATTTAACCGAACATTTTCCGGATTAATAACCCCTCGAGGATGAGATCCCTCGAGGATGATTTCGAAAATCAAGATCCACCACAAGTTGCCTTCGGGCCTATTATATAAATCCCTACCCAAGCCATATATATATATATATATATAGTTTTCGCGTTTTCAGTGAGACGAGAGATGGAGAAATCGACTGCACGTACCATGCAGAGGATGCCGTGACAGTCAAAGCGGGCTCTGGATTAGTGCCAGCGGACTGTTCCATTCCCGAGGGATCCTGACAACTCCGCGTTTGAGTTCCTCACACCCGGAGAACGTGGAGGTTTACGGGTACTGTTTAGTACAGCGCATGTCCGGACTTGTGGTTCAAAGGGTACTAAAGGCGACTGCCTGAGAGTACTCGGCCTTCGTGCTCAAGGCCAGGAGAAATATGGAGGTAAGGAGAGGGCTTAGGATAAAGTTTCACGAGAAGTACTGAAAAGAAGTGCTGAGAGTAGCACAGTACCAGCAGCAGAGCAGTAAGTTCGGGATGCTACCGGGTCTGCAGCCCAGTGGCTCCTCAGTAGTGCCCTTCAGAGTGTTCTTGAGGAAGTATATGGTTTTCTTTCATATGAGAGTTTGCTCTCATAGCCAGTTTGCTATAGTTATTTTCTTTTCGGACCAGTAACGCTTGTTACTGACGTTTTTCTTATATATATGTAGGTGATGAGCACGAGATGGATGTGCCGGCCGGGACGGAGGAGCAATAAGGTCTTCTGCACACACATATTGGGTGATTGAATGTTTTATGTTTTGTTTATGATGTTGTTTAATAAACATGCTATGATTAAATGTTTGAGGCATGATAATGATACGAAATGAGATGATCACAGTAGCGTAGCAAAAGTATGATGGGTTAGGACCCAAGTTCCAGAATGAGCTTATAGTATATCAGATTGTGTGTAATGAAATTGTTGATATATGCTTATATACTTGTATATATTATTTTGACAGGGTGGACCCTAATCGCACTTTTAGGGGAGACCCTGTTTGTTTTATTTCAGAATTTTGATCGTAACTGTATTGGTGTGTATTTTGAATTGCTTGTCATTCATGTAGTACCATGTTAGGATTTTGCGTATTTATTCATTCATGATGGATCGTATCTTCATCTTAAGACGCCGAGATTGGATCCACATGAGTTAGGTTCGGGTTAGCCGACCTAACCGGGGCTTGTAACATGCCGGTTCGGTTCACGAGCGTGAACCGGATTTGGGGTGTTACAAATGGTCTTCTACATTTAGGCAATTTGTTCATCCACATTGGAAACTCCTTTATTTCTAGCACAAGGGTATTTGGATTGTGAGAAAATGGTTGTGAAAAGGTGGGGGCGAAATAAAAATAAAAGAAAAAAGAAATTTTCTATCCAATGATTTTTTCCATATTTGATTAGTAAAAATTTTAAAAATAATGATATTATTATTCTTAAAAATATTATCTACAATGTTGTCCGTTATAAAGGCACCACTAGAAGCAGATTATACACAATAAGTTGCCCCACACATATACATTTTCTTCTAAATGCATTAGAAAACCAATCACACAAATAGTTAAACTAAGTTTGGGTGAATTTGCCCCTGTTACAACACATGTATATTTAATAAGTGCACTCATAATTTTAATACGTATCATACTACCCGGTTAATATCTGTTATATAACGTACCACTTTTTAATCCAGTACAGCTTAAGTTTTCTACGATTTTATTCCTCATCCGCTTTTTCTATAATAAAATTTTCAAAATATCTTTATTTTAAAATCTCGATATTTTAACCGATATTTAATAAAATTTTAATGATAAAATATATTTTAATATTTAATATAATTCGACCTAGTTGAACCAAATATACTTCATACCGGTTATAAATCCGATTGTGTGTAATGAAATTGTTGATATATGCTTATATACTGTATATATTATTTTGACAGGGTGGTCCCTAATCGCACTTTTAGGGAGACCCTATTTGTTTATTTCAAAATTTTGATCGTAACTGTATTAATGTGTATTTTGAATTGCTTGTCATTTATATAGTACCATGTTAGGATTTTGCGTATTTATTCATTTATGATGGATCGTATCTTCATTTTAAGATGCCGAGATTGGATCCACATGAGTTAGGTTCGGGTTAGCCGACCCTACTGGGGCCTGTAACATGCCGGTTCAGTTCACGAGCGTGAACCTGATTTGGGGTGTTACAAATGGACGATTTAGTCGCCGGTAACATTTCTGGGTTGGTTCACGGGCGAATCAAAATATACAAGTTAATAACTAGCTTCTAATCTTTGTTCATCAATGTTAAATTTAACTTTAATAATAATTTTTTAAAAACTTATATATTATGTAAATATTTTTGCCTTTGCAACAAATTTACATTGGAATATTTTCATATTTAAATTGTTTTTAAAGTGATTTAAATTACATATTTAATAATTAAAATCATTAGAATCTACTACTAATGAAATAAGATTATATTATTAAACTCGTTTGAGTTTAATATGATTACTAGCAAATGACTTGTGTATATTTAAAACTAATTAATAATATATATATTAAGAATATTTAAAATTAATTTTAAAATTATTATGATGCTATTTAAAAAAAATGAATGTTTGTTTATATTTAACAAAAACATAGTTATACAAAAATATCAAAAAAAATAATTTCAATAAGTAAAAACTTTTAATAACTAAATAGAATTTATTTTTAAAGATTTTTAATTCGATTAAGATTATATTCTAAGTTTTTTTATAACAATAGCAACATATAAATATATAATGGAGGGTAAAAAATCTGAATTAAGTATATTATTAAGTAATAAATTTTAATTTGATAATATAATTGTAAATATATTAAAATGTATTAATATTTTCATAATTTCTAATTTAGACAGAATTACATTTTTAATGTTTTTTTAATAATAAATAATAATTATTATAATTTAAAATTAAATAAGTATTAAAGGACATTAATTGGAATTATTATACATGTTAATCCTGGCCCAGGTGGGCCCCCGTTAAAACGTTCGACTTTGTTTTCTTCCCCCTCACCTCAAAATCCTAAACCCCCGCTCCAACGCGCGTGAAATTCCCAAAACCCCAGCCCCGCCGACGCCGCCGCTGTCGGCGACGCTTTCCGGCAGCCGGATTAATCGGCTAGCATGTCGTGGGAGGACGAGACCGTGGGGCCGGACGTGGCCGTCGCCGGCCGGTTGATCTCCGACCGGGTCACCCGCGAGGCCGCCGCGCAGGTTGATCTCGAGCAGGCCCTCGAGGCATCCCGGTATGCTACCCACCCCTACACCACCCATCCGAAGAGGTACTTCCACACCACCCCAAAGGCTCTCCTCGTTCTGTTCTTGATAATGCGTTGCCCTGTCTTGAATGGCGAGGAAGCTTGTTTTCTCGCTTTGAAACGAGTTCGTTGTGATGTGGATGTGTAAACTTGTAATTGACTACTTGATCCATAGTTTTAAATACTGTGCCCGTGATATATCTGATTCAACCGGGTTGAACCATATTCTAAATTTATGTTAAAAATGTATATTTTTAAGAATGTTTTATAATATACTGATTAAAATACCGGTCTTTCAACAAAAAATTAGATTTTGTGAAAATTTCATACTAAAAAACTGGATACCAGTTAAAATGCTATAAAAGTTTAAACAGTTTGAGCCATACTGGATTTAAAGGCCGTACGTTGTATGCCGGGTATCAACAGGTGGTATGATACAATATTTAAAACTATATCAGTGTGAATAATTTTTTTTTTGAATATTGTGGATTGTGTACTGACCTGGTGATATAGAAGTTTGTAGTATTTGTTTTGACTTTTTGGGTTAAGAAATTTGGAGTGTTGGAGTTCTAAAGGGTCTGCTAAAATCACAGCTTTATCCGTGGTTAAGCAAATTTGGAGAGATAATATGCCAATGAGTTTTAGAGATGATTGCTTCTTATCTATTGATATGCTTGTGGCTAATAGTTGAAGTATTTGAAGGTTAGATGTGCCAGTTTTACTATTTCCCGGGAAAAGAT
Organism: Piper betle; assembly: GCA_033002965.1. Taxonomy (NCBI): domain Eukaryota; kingdom Viridiplantae; phylum Streptophyta; class Magnoliopsida; order Piperales; family Piperaceae; genus Piper; species Piper betle. Next base: position 72,242 of record JAURVB010012811.1, read on the forward strand.
TTGTTAGAATTGTACATTTTCCTACTCATTGGTTATTTTGGTGTTTGGGATGACTTAGTGGTTACTTGAGTTGAAATCGAGGGCGTCTGTTAAAATGATTGTATATTTTCATTGTACAGTGGCCTCCGTTAGTTGAAGTGATAGATACAAGGGAGCTGCCACCTGTTCTTGTGGAAAGATATAATGCTGCTGGTGGGGAAGGAACTGCTTTGTGTGGGATTTTCCCGGAAATCAGGCGTGCTTGGGCGTCAGTAGACAATTCATTTTTTTTATGGCGGTTTGATAAATGGTTAGAATTCTTTTGTATTAGCAACTTGAAGTGTTTATACAATACTTATATTGGTGTTTCACTTTGCTTTTTTTGTCATTTCTTGAGAACTTGTTTGCTCTTGTAATTTTTGATTCTTTTAGAACCTTCTTGTTGCTTCATGCTCTAGTTCATCTAAAACATCATTTTTTTTAACTTACGAATACTAATGTGCCATAAGTTCAAGGTATTTGATCAGTACTGCACATGTTTCTGAGAGAAATACATGCTATAATTGGTTTGTAATGCAACATTTGTTCTTCAGTGTGTATTAGAAGCTTTTTAAATGAGATAAAGGAGTGGTCGAGGCTCATGATCAACAAGTTGCCTGTTTGCGTCAGAACAAAGCAGAAGTTTCATGTACTGTTTTTTCGTTAATTTTTGTCACAAGCTATGGTGTTTGACATAATTTCACATCTTCCTATTGGTTGGAGACCGGTTTCTATTGGTTCTTTAATTTGTGTAGGTATCATTAGCCTAGCTGGTAAGGTATAGACAATGATGATTGATGTTATGGAGTTGTTTGTGAACTGCTAATTGCATTATTTTGTATGCTTTTTTTTTATTACCGTTTATCATTATTCAGTGTTAGTATATCTTTATGTATCCAGATTTGCAGCTTTCATGGGATATATATGCACTTAAATTTTTGTATATGCTTGTCATTTGTCTCTAATAGATTTATGTACTTTTAGGGATGGCCAGTGCCCCGAGTACAGCTGTGAAAATCAAGCGATCAGTGCTGTGGGACTTGTTAAGTCTAAAACTGGCATATTTATAGAAGCTATCCAGTACCTCCTTGTGCTTGCTACTCCTGTTGAGGTAACTGCCTGTCGTAATATCTGCTTATCTATGATTAATTAATCATCCACTTAAGGTTGCATGAATATCAATTGGATTTAAAATGAAGGTATTCAATGAGTGTCTTTGTTCTACAGTCCTTCTGAGAAGTTGTAAATTATTTGGGTATGTTGTACTAGGTCACTCTTCCACTAAAAAATTTGGCAATTGAAAATTGAGGATGCAGATTGCCTTTATTGAATAATCGAGGTTGCTGATTGCGTCTATTTATTTATGTATTTTTCAATGAGTTGGTTTGGGCTGTTCAGTATGTCATATGTGGTTAAGTTCATGTTTTGTGATGTTAATGATTTTGCCTTGTTCTTTTCGTCGACCCATTCTTTATTTTCTCATGAAGGTTCCACTCCAAGTCTTGAAATATCCTTCATGTTTTTTGTTCATACTTCGTTTTTTGTTCATGTTGTTCTTATGGGCTCTTTCATTTCTTCAATTCCATGATTAGATAATCCTTCTTGGTGTATGCTGCTCTGCCAGCGGTGATCAAAGTGATCCATTTGCAGAGATCAGCCTTCAGCCCCTACCTGAGTACACTGTATCATCTGATGGCGTTGCTATGACTTGCATTACAAGTACGAATAAAGGTCAGATTTTTATGGCAGGCCGTGATGGTCATACTTATGAATTGCAGTATACAAGTGGCTCTAGCTGGCAAAAACGTTGTAAGAAAGTTTGCCTGACTGCCGGTCTGAGCAATCTCCTCTCAAGGTGTGCATTATTTTATTTCTATTTGCTGATGCTTAATTTTGATTGTTGTTCTTTTCTGGTTCATCTCAACCATTTAGCTCTTTCACTGTGATTAATATCAGTGCACATGTACTAAGTTATTTATTTGTTGCTCCTGTCTGTGAACTCAATATTTTATTTTGCTGGTTTATATGCCATCAACTTAGTTGTGGTTCTTTATTTGAACATTCTGTTAAATATTTTTTTTGCTATTCTTTACTTTGGTTTCAGGTGGGTGTTGCCTAATGCCCTGAAGTTTGGTGCGGTTGACCCTATTATTGACATGGTTGTAGATAATGAAAGGCATATCTTATATACACGGACTGAAGAGATGAAGCTTCAGGTCTATGACCTGGGTGCTAATGGTAATGGGCCAATTAAAAAAGTTGCAGAGCAAAGAAATCTTGTTGATCAAAGGGATGGAGCACGTCGCTCCGTGGGTGCCAGAATGAATTCTCAGTCAGCAAAGCCATCTATTGTCTGCATTGCACCTTTATCCTCTCTTGAATCAAAATGGCTTCAGCTTGTTGTGGTTTTATCAGATGGTAGGCGATTGTATCTTTCCACTTCCGCATCTGGGGGGAGTAGTAGCTCTGTTGGAAGTTTGACAGGATTAAACACAGTTCATCATAGGCCTAGTTGTTTGAAAGTTGTTACTAGTCGTCCTTCTCCTCCTTTGGGGGTGGGTGGTAACCTTCCGTTTGGTAGAAGCAATTCTGAGGATCTTACATTAAAGGTAGAAACAGCTAATTATTCTGCAGGCTTGCTTACCCTGTCTAATTCTTCACCTTCTACCACGTCATCTCTTTTGATTGTCAACAAGGATTCCACTTCACAATCCACACAGACCGCCAATTTTGGATTAGGAGGAAGAAATGTGAGGGCCCTAAGAGAGTCTGTTGTTTCATTACCAATCGAGGGAAGAATGCTCTATGTTGCTGATATCTCACCACTACCAGACATGGTGGCTGCTGTTCAGTTACTTTACATAGATGCAGAGCCATGTGAAGCTGTTGGTGATAATTCTCTAAATGCATCTGGAAAGCTGTGGGCACAGGGTGATATGGCCATCCAGCACATTCTACCTCGAAGAAGGGTTGTTATATTTAGTACCATGGGCATGATGGAATTAGTTTTTAATAGGCCTGTTGATATCCTCAGGAGGATATTAGAGTCTAGTGCTCCAAGGTCGGTCTTAGAGGACTTCTTCAATCGGTTTGGGGCTGTTGAGGCTGCAGCCATGTGCTTGATGTTAGCAGCAAAGATGGTTAATATTAACGATGGCCTAGTTAGCAACATTGTTGCTGAAAAGGCAGCAGAAGCATTTGAAGATCCCCGAATTGTTGGGATGCCTCAACTTGAAAATTCTTCTGCTGCATTGACTAGTTCACGAACTCCTCCTGGAGGATTCAGTATGGGGCAGGTTGTCCAAGAAGCTGAACCTGTTTTTTCTGGGGCTCATGAAGGGCTTTGTTTGTGTGCTTCAAGGTTGCTTTTCCCTGCCTGGGAACTTCCCATTATGGTTGTTAGAGGTGATCCTGGATCTGATTCTGGTGTGGTAGTTTGTAGGCTCTCTGTAGAGGCCATGCAAGTACTTGAAAGCAAGCTTCGATCTCTGGAACTCTTTCTACGATCTAGACGAAATCAGAAGAGAGGACTATATGGTTGTGTTGCTGGTTTTGGTGACTTTACAGGGTCCATTTTGTACAAATCGGGTGCTGCGGATCGGAGCTTGGCAAAGAACTTGTTTGGTTCTCATTCTTCAAATATTGATGCGAGTGATGGCGCTGTGGCCAATAAAAGGCAGCGTCTTCCATATAATTCGACGGAATTGGCAGCTATGGAGGTTAGTAGAACATTTTTTGCGGTAGTTATTGTTTTCCTTGTTTATGGTATGCCAACATGTTTGAATCTTGTTGTTAGTTGCCATTTTTTATCCTGTGTAGATGATTTGGCCCAAAGGATTCTGGTTGCCATAATCAATGGTTTATTATCAAAATTAATTTATCTAATTGTGATGCAGGCTTTGATAGTTAAATATTTAATGCTAGAGTACATTATTTAATATGTGACCCATGCATTAAGGAGCTTGATTGTTGTTTATCTAAAAGGCGTAAAAAACATATGTTAAGGGCTGGAAAAAAAGGTTTTTATATAAAAGATCGTAGATAAAAGTAGCAGAGGTCATCAAGCAGTAACTTATTCTGCACTGTATACCTTAGTTTTGTGTGATCAGAATCATGTACACAAGCAAGCAAGGTTAAATTGACACATAACCCGGTGGTCCCTTTGCCTTTTAGATGACCAGTAAAAAATGGGATCCAATGTAGCTGCAGGCATGCCAATCTCTGGGCAACCTTGTTCCATTTGAGTCCTTAAATACTAAACAAAAGTATTTTGTAGAACACCGGCAGTTGCAAGCGCTGTATGACAGTTGTTTTGCCTCACTGGAATTTTTCAAACTTGTAAATACACGTTGAATGCTTTTATTTTAGTTTAAATCATAATTTATGGACAAAATTCTTTATACATACAGGTGAGAGGGATGGAATGCATTAGGAGGCTGATCCGGAGGGCTAGTGAAGCTCTCTTTCTACTTCAACTAGCTTCTTGTCATCATGTGACTCGATTGCTGGAAGACTTTGATGCTAATATGAAACAGCAGTTACTTCAGTTGACATTCCACCAGCTCGTTTGTTCTGAAGAAGGAGATTTTCTCGCCACGAGACTTATAGCTGGGCTCATGAAGGTAAGGGAGGACAACTGATACATGCATGTCATACCTATGGAATAACAAAGATATTGGCTGGACACATTAAATGTTGATTTTGTACTGGAACCTATCCTGCTTATACCTAATTGTTAGCTTACCTTTTAATGTCTTTATAATGGAGAAAACTCAAGAACTCTATGAGGTGAAAGTTAAGAAATTCAAATTGAAGCTCTATGTACAATTTATATGTGCATTATCACAATTCTTATGGGGAAAAAAGATTTACTGGTCGACACTTTTTGTATCATATTGGCTCTGATTCTTTACTTATCTAGCTTCAACTAATTAGGGGGTGTGAGCCTTCAGCCGTGTAGCAATGTTATGTTGCTTCATTACGACTGGAAGATAACATTTTCCCTTTTGCTTCTTTAAACGTATGTACACTTGTGTATGCGGACACATCCATACCCAATCCTCTTAGAGCAGGAAGCCATGGTGTACTCTTACAAAGTATATATATGACCAAGTAGTGTTCTGTTTTTAGTTAAATGTTAGTTTACACCTTCATTTTAAATTTATATGTTTCTATTGATCCAATGTTTACTGTTTCAGTATTATGTTGGTCCTGATGGAAGGGGGACTGTAGATGATATAAGTGCAAAATTACGGGAAGGTTGCCCCAGCTATTATAACGAATCCAATTACAAATTCTTCTTGGCAGTAGATTGTCTTGAGAAAGCTGCTCTCCTTTCTGATCCTCATGAGAGAGAAAACCTTGCACGTGATGCATATAATGTTTTGACTAAGGTTACAGAATCTGCCAATTTGAGCACCATCTGCAAAAGGTTCGAGGAGTTGAGGTTAGTTTTTGTTTTGTTTTAGTTTTCCCTTTGATTTATGCCCTTTGTCTTTTGGTTGGCAACCAATTAGGCTTTTTGATTGATTTCCTGAATAGTGTGATTTAGTTGACACCTGCAGTTTGCATTGACAGAGCTATTCTTGTTTTGTGTTTTCTCCTGTATGATATATATTGCTGTCATGAAGAAATTTATGTGAGAGTGAAAACTTGTATGAAAACTAAAGTGGTATAATATATACCTATTGGTGTTCCAAAAGTACCTTATTGGGCTGGATTTTCTGGTTATTATAGGGTTTTATAATAGTTCTTAGTTTTATCTTTACCTTATTGCGTGCTGGTGGATGCATAGACTTCTACTAAAAGAATATGCTTCTTGGTGAATTCTTTATTGTGTATGTAGTTTTAGTTGATAAATGATGTTATGGTGGGCATAGACATGATTGGCTGACATTTGGGTTAGTTTTATAATAAAATAAAAAAAATAAAACAAAAACAACCCAAAAATATACAAAATATAAATTTTTTTTTTACATAAGGCCGACCGGCCCAGATCTTGGCAACCCAAGGCCAGGACAGCCAGATCCGCTTGGGACTGCCTGGTCCAGCCACCCTAGGCCAAGGGGCAGCAAGATGTGGCTGCCTCAAGACCAAGGGTGGCTGACTGCCTCTACGTAAAAAAAAATTTTTTAAAATTTTTTATTTATAATTTTTGTTGAGTTTGTTTTAATTTTACAGTGAAAGTATTTTGAACAATTCATATTTTTCTTTTTCTTTTTGAAATTGGACCTAATTTTTCCACCACTTGGTAATATAAAAAATTTCCCCCTTTTTTTGATAAAAAAACTCGAAATTATTTTAAATTATAATAGCTGGATACAAATGTTAAAAGTAATTTCGATTTTATTTAAAAATTAGTAATTATCTTAATTGAGCTGGTATTAAATTATTAATAAATAAAATTAATTCAAGTAAAATTTAATAATTAAGTAGTTATCTTTTTGTTTTTGAGATTTTTAATTTGGATAGAAATGTAAAGTTTTTCCTAACATTAAATAATAATAGATAAATAAATAAACAATAATTCTTAATTATATAGATACCTTAAATTAAGTATCTACTATTAAGTAACAAAATTTAATTCGATTAATATTATTATAAATATATAAGATAAAATTTACTAATTTTTAAAAGTTTGTAGTTTGGATAGAATTATGCTTTATAGTTTTTCTAATAATAAATAATAATAATATAAACTTTTAATGAAGTAAAAAATAGTGGGCCCATAGATATAGAGCCAAAAAACATAGCGCTTAATTGTAAGTGGTTTAAAGAATTCAACTTCTTTGGAATCAAGGATTGTGCAGCTTGTAGGTCTTAAAACCGAAAATGGGCCATGGAAAGCTTTGAATTTTCACGTCTTTTTTACATATCTCACTGAGATCTTGGCCTCACATTTGGTGCCAAGATTCTTTCTACGAGTAAAAAAGGAAAGCCTTCAATGAATTACCCAAGTGATTTTATTTATAATTGATTCATTATTGATGGCAGTTAGTTTTTACAACTTTTGTATATTAATTGCTTCTTCTGAGATTGCCTTGCATGTGATGGACGCCTTTTACTTACGTTAATCATACTTTGCTGGTTCTTGATCTCTCTGAGTATTTTAGGTATTATGAAGCTGTAGTTTGCTTGCCGCTTCAGAAGGCACAGTCTCTGGAACCAATGGGTGATGCTCTTAGTGACCAAATTGACCAAAGACAACGAGAAAATGCAGTAGCTAAACGTGAAGAATGTTATGCTATTGTGACTAATGCTCTTCGTGCTCTTAAAGATGAAACTGGATCTGCCCAGAAAGAATTTGGGGATGGTGTAAAAAAAAATGCCACAATATCTGCACTTGATAAGGAATCTAAAGTCAAGTATATACGCCAGATTGTGCTTCTTGGTGTCCAATGGCCAGATAAGGCCTTTCATGAGCATCTATATCGTACAATGATTGAAATAGGTCTTGATAATGAACTGTTGGAATATGGAGGCCCTGATTTGGTACCCTTCCTTCAGAGTGCTGGCAAGCAACCAGTTCAAGAGGTTTGTATAAATTATGTACATTCTACATTCCTATATGAAATGTCTTTTTTGATGATTTTTGTGTAAATACTGCAATGCTTATCCTTGTTAATATGTTGGTTTCTTGTAGGCTAGAGCAGTTTCATTACCAGCTAATAATAGTCCAGCTAGCCAAGAACACGGCACTTCTACTGACCATACTAAATATCTTGAACTTCTCGCTCGTTATTATGTGTTGAAAAGACAGCATGAGCTTGCAGCCCATATTCTCTTGAGATTGGCAGAAAGGCGCTCTACTGGCAACGATGATGGCCTCACTCTTGACAAAAGGTATTGTTTGTCCTGTGTTTGCTGAACTATGTAATCTAATAACTTTAGCAATATGGGTTTACAATCTCATGAATAACTTAAGGTAAATATGTGAAATGACTTACCGGGAATACTGTGTGGATACGCTATTATCATAGTTGAATGGATGATATTGCTAAGTCATTATAGATTAGAGAATGAAGATAGTAAAAAATTCTACAGATCCTAGTTGGAGTTAATTAACCTGATTCAGTGTGATAGCCACACAGTTTCTGACACTCTAGGCTAGCGTACAACCGTTTTTAAACCTTTGAAGCATTTTGTGACATTGCTTATTTTGCATAATTTTGATGTATTTTCTTACTCTTTTGGGTGGGACCAGGCATCAGTACCTTAGTAATGCAGTTATACAAGCAAAAGTTCTTGTAGTAGTGGTGGTCACGTCAGTTCTGGGGGCAATGCTCTTGATTTGCTTGACTTGGTTGAAAGCAAACTTGCTGTACTTCGCTTCCAAATTCGAATCAGGAAGGAATTGGAGGCCATGGCATCCAGAATTGAAGATTCATCAAACACATCTAATTTACCTGCAGTAGACCCTTTTCCACAACGAGATCTTGTGGGCGATGCTAATCTTGCAAAAGAAGCTAGAGAGAAAGCTCGGGAGCTGTCATTAGATTTGAAGAGCATCACTCAGTTGTACAATGACTACGCTGTTCCATTTGAACTTTGGGAGGTATGATTTCTTGAAGGATTCCGAGTAAAACAAAGCTAGGGGTTTTTGTAAATGGGAAGTTCAAATTATCAGTCTTCTAGATTTTCTGCTCGCCTTCACCATCATCATTGTTAGTATCATCATCCACCAATTCCTAAATAATGGGGATTGTGGGTTTAGATCTTATTTCTTATGCTGGTTGATCAATAGGCATATACACCTTCCACCAAAATTATTCATCATTTTATATAGGCTACATACCAGTTTGTTTCGACCTTGTGGACTCATTTTCAATAATCTCGTATGGTGAATCATTCCGAGCCATAGTATTGTGTTTTTTTATTGTTGCCTTCGTTCTCTTAGTGTAACATTCTAACTTGCTTTTATTGAATTCTATGAGCATTCAACTTCCCCTGATGAACTTAAAATGACAGATGTATAAGTTGTGGGGAAGATTTATGGTTATGTGTTTATTTTTGTTGTCTGCAATTAAGATATGCCTGGAAATGCTGCACTTTGCAAACTATTCGGGTGATGCTGATAGCAGCATTGTTAGAGAAACATGGGCAAGGCTTCTTGATCAGGCTCTTTCCAGAGGAGGGGTTGCTGAGGCCTGTTCTGTATTAAAAAGAGTTGGTGCTCTGCTGTACCCGGGGGATGGGTTGTCCTTGCCTTTGGATACCGTGTGTCTCCATCTGGAGAAGGCAGCAGTGGTAATGTTTTCCGTTAACACTTGAGCCTTTTCAATTGTGTTTGATCATAACATTTAACATTTCTGAGGGTGCATTTAGTTTGTATAATGGTGTTGTGCCCATAGTACATCCTAGTTTGACTAGGATTTCCTGTTTGCAAGCATCTTTTCTATGTTTCTTGGGCTTCTTGTGAGTTACAGATGCCTTTAAAAGGGGGTGATTGTGAATGCTTTAGTCCATGGCAGTCAAGTTTGGGCCAAATGATGTTAAATTTCCTTGACTGAGTTGATTGAGAATGCAAGGGTAGTTCTGCAATCATATATGGGACATCCAAACTAAGTGTATAAGTTCTAGTTGTTTTTCTTGTTTCGGGTCATTGTTATGCAGACTACTTGACAAATTTTTTTAATTATTTTGTTAATAGGAGAGATCCACTTCTGGGGCAGAACTTGTTGGAGATGAGGATGTTGCTAGAGCTCTTCTTGGGCTTGCAGGGGTGCAGCTGAACCTGTACTAAACTCATATGATCATCTGCTGTCCACTGGAGCTTTACTTACTTCCCTCAATTTAAGGCTACGACTCTTTAGATCAGTTCTTCTTGTTCTTCGAGAATGGGTGACTAATGTGCTTGCTGAGAAGATGGATACGATGTCCAGTGGAACGTCATTGCTTTTTGGTGGAACATACAGAACGGACCAAACTGTAAATGTCAATAAAGGAATTCGAGACAAAATTGCTAGTGCATCTAATAGGTAACTCTCCAGCTATGTGCTTATGTTAAGTTGTTAAGCCACTTTTAATCATTGTCAATATGATCTCTCAATGTGGCCATCATTTTTTTCATCTGCGATCCCTTCATTCTTGGAAGATTGGAGTCGGGACATGAATTTAGTTTGCTGCTTTGTTCTTTAAAAGAAAAAAACTTAATCATATCTTTATCTAGAGTAATAATGTAGAAAGTCTCTTTGAGTTTCTTTTGGTCTGCGCTTGGCTTATATATGTCCACGCTAAAACCAAGTATTGCAATCTTGCATTTTATTCATTCTTAATTGCTTGTGACTATACTTTTGACCCGCCGCCACCATCATTATCATCTTCATTAGTACATATAATCACATGTGGATACCAATTATGTACTTATGGTCTCACCTAGGCTTTCTACAGTCTGCACCTAAACTTTTTTAGCAATTCCATTTAGTGCAACATGTAGCAATAATCTTTAATCTAGATTAAGCAAAAAATTGAAATGGGGATCAAATTTATGTGGGAGAATTCAGACCCGCGTTTCTTGGATGTTATGCTCGAGTTTATTGAAAAATATTGTTTTTAAAGAAATATGCTTTGTTATTGTCAGGTACATGACCGAAGTGAGGAGGCTGTCTCTTCCTCAAAGCCAGACTGAGAGCGTTTACAGAGGCTTTAGGGAGCTGGAAGAAATGTTATTGAGCTCTTCCATGCATTAGGGTTGATACCAATGTTTATATCTGCAATGATTTTGGGAGTTGAGAGGGGTGTACTTTGAGAGCTCAGTTGTGTTTGCTCTATTTTTGAGGGGTCAACGTATCATGTTATCTGAGGTCTGTTTGAACCATGCATGATTACACAAATCAAATGTCACATGAATAACCTCGAATGTAATTTATTGTAATTGCCTATTTGTAGAGGTGGAGGGCTGGGTTTGATCTTTCTAATAACATGGTCATTGTTCATATGCCTTATTTTAGATCGGCTTTTGTTGCCATGGAATTTGCACCATTAAATGGTAACTCTCGTGTCAGGTTGATTGCATTATTCCTGTACGAACTTAATAGCATGTTGATTGGGGAAAAACTTCGACATAAAAATTGTTTATTATCATTACCCTTCATGTAGTGAAATATAGAAGCATGGTTGCACGAATCGGCCGATTCCGTGCGGAATCGGCCGATTTAAATCGGATCGGCGTCGCGCCGATCCGATTTCGGGCCGACTCGGTCGGCCCCGAATCGGGTCATGAATCGGCCGATTTAAATCGGAATCGGTTTTTTTTATGAAATTACCAAAATACCCTAGGTATAATTTTTATTAAATTATTTAAGCATGGGTAAAATGGTAATTTGGATTTAAAAACCTAAATCATACCCTCCCTCCGATTCCGCCGCCCGACTCCGACCTTCGCTCCGCCGCCCTCGGCCGTCCTCCGTCCGACCAGGCCACCGCCGCCCGACTCCGACCTCAGCTCCGCCCTCCGCCACGATTCCGCCGCAGCGTTGCGACCGCCGCCCGAACTCGGGTTCCGCCGGCCGACGCGAGCGCCGCGATTCCGCCGCGAATCTGCCGTCCGACCGCCGCCTGTTTGTCCGACCGGGCTGCCGACATCCTCCGACATCGCCGCCGCGAGACTCGCCGCCGACCGGGCCGGTGGCGGCGGCGGGGGTAAAGAGTGGCATTCTCGTAATTAAAAGTTGACTCGAGTCTAACTCGAGTCAAAAATAATAATTAATTCTAAATAATTAAAAAATCTTAAAAAATATTTAAAAATATCATAAATTATAATACACAGAATAATATCAAAATAACATTAATATCCAATTTTAATATATTTATATTATAAATTGTCAAATTATTATATATGACCGATTAAATTAATTTGGACCGATTCAACAAAACCGATTCCTGGCCGATTCAGACCGATTCCGATTCCGATTCCGATTCACGGGAAAACCGATTCCGATTCCGATTCCGATTCATGCAACCATGTCATAGAAGCGCTTCAGTTTTCTTCAATATCAGCCATATGTCAAAAGGCGCAATCTTATAAAATGATAATCAATGGTTGAAATTATCCTTAGGATAACCCACATCTAATAAGTAAGCGCCTAATTGATGCTTGGATTTGGTTAAGTTGGGCAGTGTTTGCTCGCAACTTCTGGTTTTCTTTAATATAAAATCGATTTCTTTGTTTGGTTCGAGTTTGATTGGAACAAGCTAATTTGTATGTATCTACGCCCTTCTTTAGTATAAAAATATTCTAAACTTATTTTAAAAACTAAGATATATTAGCTTATATAAAATTGCTTGTTAAATGTCTATTTATTCATAATTAAAACAATGTATTTTCCTTTAAACTTATTAAAATCCAACTTATTTAGCATCGTTGCTTGAGTGAAACAAGCAAACGTAAAATTCTATTTCATTCAAGTTCGATAAGTACTTTAAATTAATCTTTTTATCGAGTCAAATACGTGATTCAAATAACCCCCACTCCTCTACCGGATGACCAGATTTGTCAAAAATCTTCCTGTTTGTGAAGTCAATTTCTTCCCCATTCTCCCTTTTTTCACAATTAACTGACGAGAATTATCAAAAAGCCTTTCGTCTCCTGACGTTGGACCAAGAAGCAACAAACCACGTCCAGCTTATGTTGTTGATTGTAGGTATAGGACCTGCTTGCCGATTGTTCCCTTATAACTCGTCTTTTCTACAAGACAGATTGACCACGTCCAGCTAATGTTGATTTGTAGATGGTAGTTTCAAACATTTAGAATAGCCGGCATGTTTGGATGCTAAGTCTTTAGAATTAAAATTTAGGGTTTAGGTGTTTGTTTTGGATGTGGTAACTCAAGTATCTATTGTCAGCCAAAAGTATTGTGTCGTGGTGTCCAACATGCACAATAAGAATGTACATAAAATAAAAGGAATAAGTATTCTTGGTTGTGCTGGAGTACAATCTTGGCCATTAGATTAGCATCCAACGGCCAAAATCAAAAAAAGAGGGGGGGGGGGGCGCCGCAGCAACAGGCGTGACGGCGGAGGGGGCGGGAAGGATGCTCGGCTACGGCCACGGCGACGGCTGAGGGGGAGGCGGCGACAGGGGACGGGAGGCGCAGCACGGCGGTGTGGAGGGCGGAGGCCGAGGGGGGCGCGGCTGGGTGGCGGGCGGGGCCCGAAGGGGGCGCGACTGGGTGGTGATGGGGGTCGAGGGGGGCGTTGCTAGGTGGCGGCGGTGGTCGAGGGGGGCGCGGCTGGGTGGCGGGCGGGGGACGGGGTGGCGGGCGGGGGATGGGGGGGGGGCATATGCGCGGCAGGGTGGCAGGCTGGGGACGAGGTGCGGTGGTGTCGCACGGCGGCGGGGCGGCGGGCCGGCAGGGGAAGAGGCTGGGCGGCTAGATCTGCTCGCCCCGTCCCCCGTGGTTACGTCGGCCGGGGTGGCGTCGCGTCGGCCGGAGTAGCGGCAACGCGGCGGCAGAAACTTTTTTTTTTTTTATTGCTGGAGAAGGGGGATGTGGGGGGTTTGTTTCAGCCGTTGGATTTGATCCAACAGCTGAAACACTGTAGCACAACCATCTTGACTATGCTGCAGTACAACTCCCCCACCCTCTACTATAGATGTAATAACATGGCCTTAAGTGAAAATTAATGGGCTAAGTTATATTTTTAAAATTAGTTAATTAAAATTAAAAATTTAGAGATCTTAATTTAATAAGTATTAGATATAAGACTAAATTGAAGAATTTCACAGTCTATCCATTTTAAAAATTTCATCTTTAAAATTCCTGTTAGCTCGACTCTATGATTTTCTTTAGCCTGTCACGGATAACCTAGCCAATGACCCGACCTAAAGTTCAATGTAATATGATAAGTCATTTTTCAAAAAATGGTTAACCAATTTTTAAGTTCAATAATCTTTTTCACTCTCGTTTATAAACCGAATCTTACCTTATTATATTTTAAATATATAATTAAATTTAAGAATCTCACATTAAAATAGGTAGATGGTAAACCTTTTGTAAATAAAAAACGGACCAGCCACGACCAGACGCGGACCGACTGGTGGGTTGGTTTGCTTGGCCGCCGGGCCGGTCCGGTACCACCCCTCTCGCCTCCTCTTCTCCAACGCTTCATAGCGAAGCGCCGCCGCCTCGCCCGAGTCACGGCCACCGCCGACCCGGACTCGCCGGCGTCTTCACCTTCTCTCATACTTTTGACGCCGTCTGCATCGATCTTCAACCTTCAATCCCTATAAAGACGAGATATCTTTGCTCTGTCTTTTCTGAGCATCTTCGTCAAACAGTGTGACTGTCAATGGCTGCTGTCTATGTGAGTTTACTATTCCTTTTCGTTTCTACTTTGCTATTTAGCTATTTACTTTTGTAGCTTGATTGCTGTCATAGACGACGAAAAGTGTCTCCGTTCTTCACTAGCAATCTCTCTCACTCTCTCTTTGTTTTTTTTTGTTTATTAGTAATTTTTCTGTGATATTCTAGCGTTTATATAATTGTTTGTTTACTTCATTATATGTATTTTTTAATTGTTGTATTGTAGAAAAGAATCTACTTCGGACCTCCCAGTGTGGTTTTTCTACTTAAGGATAGAATTTTTCTGTTGTTTCATGTGCGGTCTAATGCTGTGTGTTCTTTATTATGGGATTAAATATGTATTTTATTTGATTGCCGTTTGTTTTATTTTTTGAGAGCTTGTACTTCTTATAATGCTTTGTGTTAAGCTAGTTAATGCTTTCCTTGTTGTATCTCATTTATAATTTACTTCCGTAAGGTGCATTTCAATTGACTTGATTTTCTCTTTGACATTCACCTTATGCTATGCACATTCAACCAGTCTCACTGATTGAATTTTGCTATTTATCCAGATATAAGAAGATAGATTTTTGTTGTTGTTTCGAGCGAGCTCTAGTGTTGCTCTTTATTGTTTTTCCTGTTGTCTTATGTTATGAAAATTGTAATTCTTTTGTTTGCTGTGTTTTTGTTCTCAGATGGTTTGTTCTACTCGTATTGCCTTCTATTCAGCTAATGAATGCATTTTCTTTCTGTGTCTCATTTTTTTGTGTACATTATGTGCAAACTAGGGTGAATAATTGGGAGCTGGGAAATGTTAGCAAATGGGGGTACAGGAAATATTTTTCGTCTATCTCTATGGTGTAGAAGGTCAATTCCTATGTTTCTCTGCAGAAATGCGTCTCCTTCTTTTCAATGGTTTTCTACTGCAGTCCAGGTGAGTTTGTTTGAAGATCCACCTAGGGATGTGGCAGATGTTTTCCAAAGATGGGGATGCTCTGACGGGGAGATCTCACAAATTTTTAAAAGAAATCCTTCCATTGTAAACTCGGATATGAATCTCCTTATTTCCAAGTTGAATTCTCTTCATGAAATTGGGCTTAGCAGTTCTGACCTTGTTAAGATAATCACTTGTCGTCCACGCTTTCTTTCTAGCCGACTTGTGGATGGTCTTCATCAGCGTCTTCAATTTCTTGATTCTGTGTTTGGTTCACGACAAAATCTGCTGAAAGTCATATTAAGAAACCCTTCAATTTTGAGATACGACATTGAAAAACACATGAAACCTTGCATTGCTCTGTATGAGTCAGTGGGGGTGAGCCGGAAAGATCTTCCTTTGCTTATCTGTTCACGACCCACATTGATCATGAGATCTTCCCTAAATGATGAGAAGCTCAATTACATTAGTCGCTCAGGGGTTTCTAGAGAATCTAAGGTGTACAAACACCTTGTGTCCATTATAGCAATAACAAGGCTTGAAACCATCTATCACAAAGTAGACAACTTGCAGAAGTTTGGGTTCTCTGTTGAGGAGGTGATGCATTTGTTTGGCCGTTGTCCTTATATTTTAACCCTGTCTGTGGACAAGGTGCAAAGGAATATGACACACGTAATTGGGACCATGAAGCTCCCAGCAAATGTTGCCCTTGCTTATCCTAATCTGCTTTATTCTAGTCTGGATAGAGTGCTAAAACCTCGCTTCCTACTGGCTGAAAAGATTAGGGCTATGGGTTTGCAGCCGCAGATCAAAGGGTCACTGCTGATGAGGGCTTTCAGGATGAAAGAATCAACATTCATCAGGGTGTTTATCACGCGTCATAAAGAAGTTGCAGCAGCATGTTTGATGGACTATTACTCTGAGGTCAAAGACTTCAAGCGCTTAGCAGAGAACTCAAAAACATCTGTGCAGAGTGGATTTCCTTTTTGAAAGTAATAATCCGCAATGTGTTCATGCATAGTTTGTTTTTGCCTTGTGGCGTGAAATGGGATGATGCATCCATTTTCGGTGTTTCTATGAGGTGATTCATCTTGCAGAAAATGGTATTGTTTTTTCCCATCTTTTCTGCCGGAGCTATTTATTGTAATATTAGCCCGAAAAATAACTTATTGTAATAAACCTTGAAAACAGTATTGACAATTTTCTGAAGGGAGTGAATCTGACTGTTTATGCTAGGAGTTTATTTTGTTTGTAAACTACCATTCCCAAGCATGTCATTTATCATATATTGATAGAGGAGCTCATGTTGAATCATCTTTCCCACTTTTTGTAATTTCTGATATTTTTATTTTAACATTGCTTCTTATAATGTGTGGGACGATTATCATAATTCTAATGGTAATCATAAAATAATGTGCCTTTTTTCTCGTTGAGAATGAAGCAAAGTATGCATCTGGTTAACATTAGAGGTTGTGATCAGGCAAACTTGAACATGTCTCTCTCATCTCTACTAATTTCCTAGTTTTTATTTTTATTTTTTAAAGTTTGCTAGGGTCTATTTGGCTGTCAAGAAATTTTACAAAAAAATGTTAAATTTTGAGCTCACATATTTTGGATGCCTTAAAATTTAATCAAAAGAAAATTTAATTAGAGTCAAAATAAATCTACGTAAAAATTTTATAAAATAATATTTTTTTTATAAAAAAATAGAGGGAAATAATTTTGAAAAACACGTGCACACACGTGATAATAAATATTTTATTTTTTATCTTATTTTCTCTATTATTTAAATATGTGAAATAAATTTTAAAAAAAATTAATATTATTTTATCTCATTGCATTTCTATTTTATATAATTTTTTCTATTTACATTATTTTCACGCTAACTATATGGATTATTAATTTCCGATTTCTACAAGCATAGGAGAGAAAAATTGAGGTTACAGTATGTGCCATGCTTAACCAGGATATATTATTTTGAGCAACAAAATGGAACTCAATGTCCCAAGAGGACTTGGCGAGTTAACACATTCTTTGATCTTAAAGATGAAAGATAAGGTCAACTCCTAACTTTATGAGGTTAGATACCGATCACAACTTCATAACTGCACTAACAACTTCATAACTGCACTAGTTCCGTAAGCAAAGCAAACAAGCAACAACATTAAATTCTGATAAGGTTTTGTGTCCATAGAATATTTCAGGAGGCGTATACACAGCATCCAACTGATGTCAAAGACACAAGGGAAGAAACACTGATATCGACATACAATGGAGCTCCTCCTTTTGTGCGTATCCGAGTCAACGCCTCCTGTAAGTATCAACCCAATTCTTGATCGGCGGCATTTGCTTGTAACAATGGCGCCTATTATGCTTGGCGTATGTGTTGTCTCTTTGAATAAATGTCCTGATCAGCTGATTTACAAGTTATCATTTAGCAAACAGAATCACATATAATTCCGCACGTAAATGAACAGAAAAAGAATTTTATACATCTTTTTTGCACCCCTAAAATTATTCGGTTAAATGGTTAAATTAATTACGTGGAGATTTTATGAAATCGGGCTGAAAAGAATGAATATATATATACGATGCAATGCTATTACTTCAATTCCTTGTTTTGATTAAATTAAGATTTTGTGTTAAACTCAAATTGAGAATGTACCACGTACGATTGGTGTCCATACCGTCCATGGCCTGTATTAACACCAATTCAGACGTCGGCAGCATCAGCTCTACCCCGGTGACGATTGACTCCAGCCACTTTACCTCGCCTCCGAGCCAACGGCTCCACCACCGCCTCGGCCGTCGTCCCGCACACCCCGATTGCCTGCCTCGCCCAGCAGAAGCTCGTCTTCGCAGCCTTTGGCCGGAAAGTGGTCGACGGCGATGCCGCCGGACCTCTCCTTTGCCCCCCGCCGGACTGTGACGCCTTCCTACTCGCCTCCAGCTCGCAATTCAGCTGCTTGACAATCCTGGCAACCTCGTAGGAGTCGAAGAGGGAGGAGACCGAGTCCGACCAAGTCCAACTCGGACTCGGGCTGGCCGCCGTGGACGCTTTTTCGCGGCCATCTTGAAGCTGCCCCCCATAGCCCCTCATGCCTTCTCGCTTGTACCTGCTCGGCGGCGGCGGTTGCCATGTCCGACGGAGGTCGAACTCCGTCGTCTTCACCTCGACCGCGACCGAGCTTCGCTCATACCACGCCCATGCCGCGGCCTTGACGACGGCCAGCTCGTCGTAGCTGGCCCTTCTAGACTTGCTTCTTTCCATAATATAGCTCTAGCCGGTAGTTCCCAGCAAGAAAGGAAGAGAGGCCAAGATGAAAAGTATTTAGAGGTTTTAGTATATATGCCAAAACTCCGAACAACAATGAATTCAACATTTTTTACTTACCAACCTGCCCCAAGAGTGCAACTATTGCAATAAGGTTTGAAACTGATAGGGTGGTCATTGGATTGGAGTGGTCAGGAATTGATTCTAGCATTCATATTCCAACCAATTTGATCAGGAATTGGGCATCATGTAGTCAAGTTTTGTGTGGTAATCTGATTGATGAACTGCTCGCCATCACTAACTAGTGGCTTCACATGATATGTTTACTCGTGAAGCCTAGAAGTTTAATACGCCACCGTACTTCTTTTTCGTCCATTGAATGCCAAGCCGGGCAGCTTGCATTAATGTAAACATTTGGTTGGAGACATTGGACCATAAGCTAATTACCTATCTTGTATACTTATATATGCGTGTCAATCACATACATACGTGGTTAGCTAATTGCGACCATTAGATGTGTTTTGTGAAGCTAAATGGAACTTGTCAATGCTATGGTTAGGTGGGGAAGATTTGGAATTTTGGATGGTGCCCTTGTTGTACACGTTAGCGCGGAGTTGGACAATATTGCTATGTGTTGTTTTTTATGTAATATGGGATTAACTTTTCAATTGTGTTAAAGGAATAAAAGAGAGAGTGTGAACGGACCTGTCGTGTATAATGCCGGTGTTTTGTTGGGACTTAGGGAATGATATGCATCGATCGGTTTTTTCGCATGTATGCGTATACAACGCTGCTTCGCTCTCATGGGATGTGGTTTGTTTTGACGTGCCTTTGCACCCTATATATATATATATATATTGTTTGTTCCACATGACCTTCCCAAACGCTTGTATTAAAATAAAGATGAAAAATACTTGTCTTTGCTTAAATAAATTATTTTCAAAATAAATTATTTCATGTCTCCTTTGTCTACGATATTTAAAATTTTTAAGCGTATATTTAATTAAATACCGTATAAAAAGTTCGAATAGTGTAATGTTTTAACTAGCCAAAGGCCTGCGTGATAAGGGTATGTGGTACATTTGAAATTTAGTAATAACATATACAATTAAATTCTAAAATATATAAATAATTATTATTTTAAATTAAAAAAATAGTGATTGACTATTTAATTTTAACAAAAATATCTATTTTAGCATAAAACGATTATATAAAAAATAATTATAATTTTGTATTCATAGTAAGTAATAATCTTAACTATGTAGATATTAATGAGTACAAGAATTTAATTTGATTAACATTTAAAATTTAAATAGATTTTATCAATATTTTTTAAAGATCTTTAATTGAGATAGAATTATACTCTAACAATAAATAAATACATAAAAATCTTAGGCAATGTCAAATCTTAAACTAAAAATAAAAGTATGTAAAAATCCTTAAATTAGTATGTATGTAAAACCCGTGACTCGAGTTAAAGTTTTACTATAACGAATCAGTCGGTTCAATTGTCGATTCGAGTCGAGTCAGTTTCGTAAACGGTGTGCTAAGTTGAAGCTCAGCCGTGAGTTATGAGTGATAAAAGTTAAGTGTACCTGCATATATGATGATAACAATAAAAAGATGGTGAGAAATGAGTTATCAGAATATATGAAAATATGTAGTATTTTTTTATATATTCGATCGTAGAAATAATTGTAGGCCAAATGACGTATTAAGACACACTATGGGGTAGTTTAGGTGGGTTATTAGTT
The DNA here is from genome assembly GCA_033002965.1 of Piper betle. NCBI lineage: Eukaryota > Viridiplantae > Streptophyta > Magnoliopsida > Piperales > Piperaceae > Piper > Piper betle. The sequence continues at coordinate 92,504 of JAURVB010012811.1, forward strand.
ATAAAGAATGTCATTTAGATGTTGTTGTATTTATTATATTTTATAGGATTTTTCCATATTTTTTTAAATTTTTTAGGATTTATTACGAACTAGTTATTATTTTGACTCGATGTAAGAATCGAGTCAATAATTATTTACGAGTTTGCCACTGGAGTGCTTCTCTCCCTCCCGACTCTTCCTCAACCCAAACCCCATCGCCGCCACCCTGGGTTCGTCGTCAACGCCGGACTGCCGCCGATCGAAGCCGCCCCGCCTTGCCGTGCCGTAGCCGTGCCGCCCCGACCAACCCCGGCCACCGTCTCGCCGCCACGACGCCGGAATCGCCCCACGAGCCGCGACGCTCCCATTGTCGATTCGCCGCCGTCTGGGCCACGCCGCCGCCGCCGTGACGCCGACGACCACCCCCTCTACCTCCCCGACCTTTCCCCTCTACCTAGCACCGCCGCCGAGGCCGGTCGTGGGTCCGATCGGAGCGACCAACCGCCCCGACTGAACTCGACGCCGCCGCTGGTGATCATCGCCGCCACTACCGTCCTCACCGTCACCACCATTGGATCGAGCTTGTCGAGCCGGTGCCAACAGTACCTCGTACCACCGCCACCCCGCCGGTCGCCGGAAAACCCTGGGAGGCTGCTGGAAAACCATTGGAACCAGAAAACCAGATTTGCTGGAATTTGCTGGATTTTTTACTTTACCCGGTCGAATATGATTGAACTTTGGAGGCTGCCTAGCCGAATTCGAGCTCTTGGACATGCAATGAAACCGTAACGGTTTGCCGATTGCCAACGACGTGAGGTATAATTGCCTCTAATTTAATTATTTAAAATTGATTATTATTAGTATATCATGTCAGGATTAGTGAATTATGTGTTATAATTATATATGTAAATGTAAATTTAATTAAGAACAAAATATAAAATTGTTTGATTGAGTGGTATTAAAAATGGAAGCTAATAAACTAATTAGGTTGACTAAGTAATGATCATGATCTAATGCAAACTAGCCTAAGTAGACTTGTTAGAATTGACATAGGTTGATTTAACTATGATTGATGTGTGATGGATGTATGCGTGATATAGGATGTGTGACTGCATCATGAGCGGGCGTTGGTTTTTAATTTGTTGTATAGGTCAGAGTAGGTGCTCGCCGTCTAACCGCGGGGACCCGATTGAAGCTTCTACCAGGTCCGTTTAGGACTCGTTTTCTGTTTTACGCTATTCTATTGTATATTTGATTTATCATGTACAGGACGAGCTAAGTGGACATTTTATCGGATCCCACTAACTTGGGCCATTTAGCCAATAGTTTTCTAGATTAATAACCCTCGAGGTTGAGATCGCTCGAGTCAGTTTTCAAAATTAAGATCTACCACAAGTTGCCTTCGGGCCTATTGTATAAATCTCAACCCTGACCTATATATATATAGTTTTTACGTTTTCTGTTGAGAGATAGAATGAGGGTTATCGATGGCCACATCTTGAGATAGGCCGTGTGTTTGTCAAAGCAGGCTCTGGAGCTGGGGAGAACCCATTTCATTCTTGAGGGAATCTTGACAGCTTCACCTTTGAGTTCCTAAAACTCGGAGAAAGTGTGGAGGTTCACGGGTACTACAATGCAGCATATGTCTAAACTTGTGGTTTCAAAGGGTATTGAAGGCGTACGCTTGAGAGTACTATGGACGCTGTTGTACTCAAGGCTAGGAGTAATATGGAGGACGTAGAGGGTAGAAAAGAATGAAATTGATGTGAAAAGTAATAGAGAAATGACAAAAGTATGAGAAAGAAAGGGGGACGCTGTTGATCCAGGTCGATGGCTCCCATATATGCCCTGATGAGTGTTCTATGAGGAAGATATGGATTTTTATTCAACAGGAGAGTTAGCTCTCTTGTACCAGATTGATATAATTATTTTTCGGACCGGTAACACTCGTTACTGACGATTTTCTATGTATATGTAGGTGGAGCACTTCGAGGAATGAGAGTTGTCAGGACTGTGGAGGAGTAGCACAGAAATTGCACACACATGTACCAGTTAAGTGTATGTAGTGATGATAACGTGTGTTAAACTATGTTGATGAATTTGATTTGTTATAACGAGTGAATCTATTATGAGCATTTGGCATGTGAATAAAGTTGGAAAGTGAAAAATGTGCAGGGTAAACTACAAAGCAAGTACAACTAGAATGTGATGGAAAATGAAATGTTTGGATTATGTTTTGATGCATGTTGATATAAATATATGATATTTATTGTTGACAAGGTGGCCCCTATTGCACTTTTAAATATCCGTTCTTCCGTAAAAATTAATGAACTTTTGTTTGTATTTCGTACTTGTTTTTGTCTTCCTACATGCACTATGCATGTATGTAGGAATACGTTAGAACCCGAATATCCTATCCATGCATTCCATGTTTGCACCTCCATCTTAAGACGTTGAGGGCAGATACGGGTCGAGCTTAACCGTATTTAGTAAATTAGCGAACGGTTCGGTCGCTAGTGACATTTTCGGGTTGGTTCACAGATAAGCCGATATGGGGTGTTACAATATATTATTAAGTAACAAAACTTTGATTCGGAGATATGATTATATAAATAAAATTTATTATTTTTTTTAAAGATTCTTAATTTGGGTATAATTTTATTCTAATTTTCTTTATAATAATAATATAAATCACAAATTAACTAAATATTAATGCGCCAATAGAAATATTATGGGTCAAAATAAAATATAATGCTAAGGAAAGCTGAAATGCAACGAGGAAAAAAAATAGCCTCTTAATGTAAGGAGGTTGGAATATTAAGATATTAATTTTTTTTTTTGAAAAGAAGAACTTAAACTTTTAAGATTTGCAAGTTAGAAGTTTTGGTGATGATAAGAGGTTTGATTTTTTTTTTTTTTTGGGTTTAGGATTTTTTGTATTGGTAGATTGCTGTGTGCAATTTTTTTATGGAAATTGGCTGTTTTTTTCCATTTTGCTACTGTCTATTTGGGATGAATGACGACGTGGTCGGCTGATTTTGTGATAGATTTGTATCTCTGCATCATCTGTTTAGCTGCATGCTTGTTGTGGAGGGAATTTTCTGTACTCTATGGCTTGACATGATGTTAAATGTTCTGTAATTACATGCATTTGTCTTTATATATATATATATATATATATTCATTATATAGATATATATATATATATATATATATATTCAGTATATAATATTCATTATATATTGGTTGAAGTTTATAGTTCAGCATCAGATCTTGGAGGTTTACTTTATTTACAGCAGTTCTTTGTTTAATGTATGCAAATAATCTTTACTGTATCAGGTGGTTGGATGAAGCCAAATCGGTTCTTTGTTCAAATTGGTTGAGCTGATCCAGTTCAGTGTTTTTACTTAGAGAATTCTAGCTTCCCGCGATATTTTGAATAGTGTAGCTATCACCGCCATTGAAGAATTATTACTTTTTGGGTACTTTGGACGTAAACTAATAAAAAGTTTTATCGAATGGAGGTTCAAATTTGTTGCAGTTCGTTGTCTATGCTTTATTGGAGATAGTGGCAATTCTCAAATGCTCTTCAAGCATGACTTTTTACATTGTATCCCTGTTTGTTTTTGCTGATTCACCAATTATATTGCAGTTGATATGCTAACTTTTTTATCTTTCTGTATTTAAATCAATGTTTTCTATGAATTTCAGTCCATGGCATTTTCTAGCGCCCACACTATTTTTTTCATTTCGGCTGTCCTTCGCCTTGTTTTAATAATGTATGGCGAGTGGCAAGACAAGCATATGGAGGTTCGATATACTGATGTGGATTACATTGTTTTCTCTGATGCTGCATCTCTGATATCTACTGGAAAATCTCCTTTTGCTAGATCAACATATCGGTATTCACCACTTTTGGCTTTTTTGCTTTTGCCAAATTCTCTGCTTCATCCAGCTTGGGGAAAATTGATCTTCTCTGCTTCAGGTAATTTCTACACATTATTTTTTAAGTTGACCAATATAAATTGTGTGATTGTGATGTGTGGATACTTTCAGAGTAATTACGATTTTTCTTCATTTGTGAATAGAATCAAATTTATGGGGTTTGAAAATGCTAACGCTGTTAACCAATATCCATTGGAAAATGAAATTTTGTTAATTGCAGTTATTAGCTGAACAAATTTTGCTGTTGTGCAGATTTACTTGTCGGATTGTTTGTGCACAGAATTCTGAGGAAACGACTTGTGCCTGAAAATCTGAGTTTGTACTGCATGGCAGCTTGGCTTTTCAACCCATTCACCTTTACTATTGGAACACGCGGAAATTGTGAACCGATAGTTTGTGCTATTATTCTGTGGATCATCATTTCTCTCATGAACGGTATTAGTTTTATCATGTGCACTCTCATTCAGCTTCTCTTATATCCCTGAATTTTTTGTTTTTGGTATGAGATCCTATTCATGTCTCATGGTCTTATAAATATTTTTCCCTTTGCATTTTGCAGGAAATATTCTACAGTCAGCGTTCTGGTATGGGCTTGTTGTCCATTTTCCGAATCTATCCCATCATTTATGCCCTTCCAATTCTTTTAGTTCTTGAGCCACATGTTTTCCGCTCTTCCTACCAGCCAACAATTTCTGAGTGGGGCCTTAAGTACAATGATGTCCACAATGGTCTTGAGACGAAAACAATGAATCCATATGTTTTCTTTAAAAGCTTGATGACAAGAGAGAGGATCCTCTTTGGGCTCATTTCTGCTTCTGTATTCTTCTCCTTGACAGCTTTCTTCTTTTTCTCTATGGTTGGGAGTTTCTCAATGAGGCTCTGTTGTATCATTTCACTCGAACTGATCCACGGCATAATTTTTCAATCTATTTCTACCATATATATCTTCATCACAGCCAATCACTATCTATCTTGCAAAAGCTTATTTCTTTCTTGCCTCAGTGGATGGTGCAACTAGTCTTAGTATCCAGCTTTGCGCAAGATCTACCATTCTGCTTTTTGCACAGACAGTGTCATTTGTAGCTTTCAATAAGGTGCGTGTTACTTATGTTACTTCTAATTTGTATTAAGCCATGCTTTGTTGTCTAGAAAAACTCCGCTTCAAAATCTAAAGCTGTTTCTTATGAGTTATGGTGCTAAAAAATTAGTTTAGTGCCATTTCTAGAGAAGAACTAGCCAGTGAGCTCATGATCATGAATTTGACATTTATCATTTCTATGATATTTATCTCTTTTTTTCCTTTATAAAGTTAGCACCAGCTTTTACCTAGTTATTGTTAGGTTAATTCTTGTCTTGTCTGTGTTCTTTGTAATATGCCTTGCTTGATACTTGTTACTTTCAACAGGTTATAACTGCACAATATTTTGTATGGTTCTTCTGTTTACTGCCCCTGATTCTGCCATGGTTCAAAATGAAGTTCAAATGGAAAGGCATATCCTGCATTATTTTATGGATGGGTGCTCAATTACATTGGCTCATGTGGGGTTATTTGCTTGAATTCAAAGGAAAGAATGTTTTTGTTCAGCTGTGGTTGGCAAGTATAATGTTTTTGGCAGCTAACACTTGTGTTTTAGTAATTGTTATGCGAAACTACAGATTCTGCCCAACTTTTGCAAGATTGGAAAGAGTGGATTCTGATTACCCGGGTAAAATTGAGTGAAGAGAGCGTTTTTTTGGGCTTTTTGCATACCAGAACATTGTTGTTTCGACAATTGAAGCACTGGTTGAAAGAATGCCAACGTTGCTAAGTTTACTCTATAGGTAGAATGTGATATTTTCTATAACATGGATTCCACATGAGATTTGTTGGTGTTAAAGTTTGGTGACAGTTGATTTTGTTATCTTGACTGCACATTGGGGCTGAGTTGACAACTTGTAAGTAAAGAGAAGTAGCAGTCTTGTCGATTAGTCCTATGCAACCAATTGATTCTCTATTTTGCACATGTTAGTGGGCTTTGGATTGTTGGATTGAATTCTGGGTTTAAATTCTTATTTGACACAGAGGAACCGATCTGGACCAACATTTTTCTACTGACTTGAAATGTGTGGTACGGAAGATTCAGGCTGGTTAGATTTTGTGACAGCCAGTGGCCAATTTTACTTATTTTTTCTCTGGAATATGATTCTCTGATTAGACCGTTGAAGTTTAAAAGCAGTGTTTTTTCCCCTCTTTGTGCTTGATTTGGATGCACTTTGTGTGCGAAATTCAGAATTGATCAGTAGGCTTGATGCAGTGGTCGAAACGAAGCATGATTGCGATTGAAGCGCAAAATGCAGTGGTCCAAAGCAAGCAGTTTGAGCGTGCACGCACGCCTTCATCTAAACTCTGAAGCTCCTTAACATCAATATTAACTCAATTGTAAGTGCAGGCATTGTGATTTAAGTTCTTAAATGTTTGTTGGGCAAGACCTGGTCACTCCTGATGGAAATTTGATAGTCAACCATAGATGGCATCAATCTACTGCTTCTCTCGATCTGCGTACATAGAACTGCATGTGTATACATATCTAGTTATTAAGGTTACCAATTTTCCGGCACACCAAATTTTCGAAGTCTTAATGCATATCCAATCGCCAAAATTCGAGTTGACGATGCACTCTTCCACCAGCAGTCGCGTGAGAGTTATACATGACATACTCCACCATGTCATTGTATGTACATTCTCTTACCGCTGCAAACAGAGCTAGAGAGCACACAATTTATTCATCTTCTCATAATCAGAGTTGTAGGCATCAGGGTCTGAGAATGAGCTCGCGGGCCAAGAGAAAGACTTGCTTCCACGAGCTCGTTGAATCTGTCTTCCACTGTCATCGGTAAACCTTTCAAACGGTGGCAAAGGACAAAATAACATAGAATTGCAAGTGTTTTAACCAGAATTAGCCCTCCCGCGACTGCTATTGTTATTGCCATCCATAAATCCGTTTTCCCAATAGCCAAAAATGGCCATCCCAGTTAAGCTCCACAAATGTTGAGGCAGGCTGCCCATAAGAGCTTGTTCACCACAAAAACCACTTGCTTTTGTGCACTAGTCTCCCATGCGACCAAAGTCATTTGGACAACAACAGCAAGTGTTATGAAGAGAGCAGTTGCATTGAGGAAGCAAAAGACCTGAAATCCCATATGATCAGCAATCTTTACTTCACCAGCTCTTTACCAATCTCAAAGTACTATCCAGGCAGGTTGAAGATGAACATAAAGGCAATGGATGCAATTAGAACTGCAACAACAGCGATTGAATTGGTTGTGTTTTGGACAGCTCTGTGCAGCTTCCTTAGCTCCTTGGCTATCACATTGACTCTCTTGTTTGTTTTGGCATTTTCATTAAGTTGGTCGTAGACATCATGCTTGATATCACTCACAGTTCTTCTCATCTCCATGGCTTCGTCTGTCCGACCAATATCATTTGCATGCTTTGCACCAGCATCTCGTAGTGCGTCTGTTATGTCCAAGAACTCTGGTCCGTATGTTATTTTGTTAGCCAAATCCATGGCTGTTTCTTTTCTGTTGTTCACTATATTTATTTCTATGGCATTGTAGCTAAGATGAAGTCTGACTGTCTGAAAGATCAGAAAAGAAGACGATTAAGATGCATGGAATCATAGCCAACAAATCAAGATGCGTGGGAAGGATTTCAACTCCAACATGGTATTACTATTACCTCATTGCGCTTCTTCCTTTGCCCATCTTGTCTCTTGCATTTAACAAAGAAATATCAGAGGATAATACCTCATATACCACATCTACACTTTTACCCTTCACAGCCATATGAAGAGCTGTCTGACCTTTCTTGTCTTTGATTGAGACGATTTCTGGATCTCTTTCTATTAGTAACCCGACCATTTCAAGCAAGTCATTTCTTCCGGCTGTGTGCCATGATGTTTTTTCATTCTTCCTCACTGTCATTATTGTGCTTGGAACTACATCTAGTATTGCATTAATCACATCCAAATGATTTCTAACGGCAGCCACCTATAGAGGGCTTGTGTTCTTTGAGTCACCTATCTTGCTGAGGCTTGGCCAATGCTTCAGAAGCTCATTTACAATCTCTGAGCAAAATATGCCAAAAGTTTGGGGGCGTTGGGGGAGAGGAGGGTAGGAGGAAGAAAAAGAAAAAGAATCAGGATATATATTTCAACCAGTTGAAACCTGCAAAAGAAAAAAAGGAAGACAGTGATGTCATTATGTAGAACTGAAACTAAAGTTCAGTTGCAAAAACATCATCTTATTTTCATGAAGCAATTGTAAAAGCTTACTGCTTTTCTGCCCAGATGAATTTGAGATATAATTTCCATGAAATGGAGAGTTTTTATAGTTTAGACTCAAGAAGAGGAATTCAATTCTGAAGGATAAACAAATCAAGTCTCTCTCGCTTAAACTTCAACACATACTTTCCTCCATTGGTTCCTCATAAAAAGAACCAAATAAAGAGAAGTTCAATAAAACTATATTTAAAAACATCATTGGATTCAGAAGTCGAAACTTATAATTGGAAGTTAAGATCCATTCTCCTAGCCTTCTTGTACCTGCTACTTTGGGACTAGAAAAGGAATCATATTCTTTTTTTTTAGTTAAAGAACAGTCATGGTTACAAAATTTAGCGATCTTAGTGGATACCCAATCCTCAAAATTTAGGGTCCTAGGTACAAAAAGACAATATTTCATAAAAACAGTAGGGCAGAGCACATCAAACAGCAAGCTCGCCAAGATGGCCTTTCACAGAAGCAACATGAAGAACAGTCTCCCCAATATTAGATCTCGTGGACGCCACCTCCAAAGTACAGAGCTCAACCAAACACTCCACCACCTCGACGGCCCCGTTGTTGACAGCGATGTACAGGGCCGTCTCGCCATGCTCGTTCTGCAGTGACATCAAGGAAGCGACCGCCTCCGGCCCCTCCATCTCCTCCAGCACCCGCCGCACCGTCTGGACATCGCCGTAGCATACGGCCGAGAAGAAGACGTTATGGGATAGCAGGCGTAGTGGGGGGAGGGGAGCCATGAGTGCTCCTAGCAGCTTGGATCACTACCATGTTTATGATTTTGTGATCTCTACTATGTAGCAGTTGAAAATGGTGACATGGGTATTGAGTTGAAGGAATAAGAAAGAAGGGGAAAAGATTGGTGGTGAAGAACAAAGGAAGGATTGAAAGTAACAGGTGAAGTGGGTGATTGATTGGTGCACTGTATTTGTGTCGTGGAGATGATAAATAGTGGGGAATATGGAGGGAAGGAAGAAGAAACAGTTAACTGCTAGCTAACGTCGTTTAATATGAAGAGCTGTTTACCGGAGATCAGGGAGATATTTTTTGATATTACGTGGGGAAAGTTAAGCAAAATTATCAGAAAAAAGAAAATTTTATTATAATGGGAAATTATCCTCTATTTATAAAAAAAATTGTATCGGCGAGGATCGATGAGGTGGGGTGGCTAGATCCGGCCACTCGTGCCTTGCCAACAATTTTAAAAAATTTTTTTAGCCAATGTTGATCGGCCGTCAAGGCTAAGGATGGTCGATCCGGTCGCCTATCCTTGGGTCGCTTATATCCGGCTGCCTAGGGTCTAGGCAGCTAGGTGAGGGGCTATCGGCGGCGTCTCTTAAATTTTTTTAACAAAATTTATAAGTGAGGATAGTTTAGCTGGTTGACCTGTCCTTTTTTTTATAATTATGCTTAATTTTTTACCATTTAGTAATATCAAAAAATTTCTTCCATTTTTGGTAAAAAAACATTAATATAAAACACACACTAAGATTTATTAAAATTAATTTTGAAATTTTATATATTTGAATTTGTGAGACTGCATATTAGTATATTAAGTCAATATAAGGTAAAATTATTTTTTGTTTAAAATTTGAAGGTTTAGATTTGTTTACCAAGGTAGATATTAAATGAACCTATTTAGATTAAAATTTTTTTATGACTTAAATATAATAGCTTTTAAAAAAAATCTTTAAGTATAAAATCTAATAATTTTGTATTATTTCATTTGATTGTTTTTAATTATTCTAATTTTCTAATTACTTACATGTGATTAAGAATAAACACTTAAATTCCCAAATACGATTTTTCCTTTTATAAGGAATGAGAACAAAATTTGGATTTGAAAAAAAATTATTATTTTTTGACCGGATTAATTTTCCTTAAAGAATATTTGTGATGGGATATTATGCTTAACTTATAGGGTAATCACAAATGTTGGGATGATATTATAAGTTAGTGCAAAAATAATATTATTAAATAATTGGATAAAAATAAAAAACTTCAATATTATTAAATCCATGAGGGCATTTCAGGCAACACGGAGAGTATTTAACGGCCTGGGATTGAGTTAATCATGACCTCCAAAATTGGACCTTTTCTTGGATATAAAAACATGTTGTTGACGTTTTTTTGTTTTTGTTTTTTTTTTGGTAATATTACTATTATTATTATTATATATATATATATAGTTAGAAAATTATGCCCATAATTAAAAAAAGGCAAAAAATAAATTATTTAAAATAACCTTATATAAGTAAATATTATATTTAATAAATTTTTAAAAATTAAGTACGGGATGGTGCCAACAAACTGAGGACAGCCTGGCTACCTCGTCCGAGGCAACTTGAGTGCCTGGCATGAAACCCCTCGGGTAACCTATGACTCCCACCTTCAATGATTAGATCTGGTTGCCTGGGCCTTGCGTGGTTAGATCCACGGCCTGGGTAATTGGACTCAACCAACCTCATTGTCCATGGCTCGGGCCACCAAACTAGACCGTCGACAATTAATTTTTATTTTTATTTGATTTCAAATGTCAATTTAATTTTTTAAACTTAGAGAGGAATCTCATTGTCTTGAAAAGTTATCTTTTATGGTATTAAACTTGATTTTCCCAACACTTTATAATATCAAAAAAAGAAATTCTCTTTTCTAGTAAACAGGTCAATTTTACTACTTACTCATTTAATATTTTTGCTATATTTTCCAATAAATAAAACTTTGTCGCATAGATTTTACATAAAAACCTATATACATTCTGGACAATAATTAGTTTATGTGACCTTTTTTTGGACAGGATAATAGAGGAAGAAGAAGAATATTGTCTTCCCGTTTTATGTGTACGATGGCTCAACCAAATAAACATTCATAAGAGTATTAATTCATTGCATTCACAAAAAAGACTATCAATTTGTTATTAACTTCATAAAATCAACAACCACCATGCATTTCATCTATCTATGAAAAAAACAACCACATTCAATTAAATTACCAAGATAAATTTAATGCTCTTTTTTAAAAAAAAGAATAACTGAAAATATGAAAACTCCACCAATGCTTGTCATAGGATATTTTTTATTGGATATCCCAAGCCAAAATAAACTAAGATCTTTAAAAATTAGTTTCACATTAAATACCTATTAAATATGATCTAGATTCCTGTATATTAGTGATATATATAATATATATATATATATATATATATAAATCTCAAACTTAGTTAATTATTTTAAAAAAAAACATATTAAATTACACTTTCTACGAGTATAAGAGCAAGGCCCACATATATAATAACTTAAATCTACAAGCTCACTATTCTCAATATGGCTAGAGATTTGCTATTGTAAGTACAATAAACTCCTTGTAGCAATTTTCTAATTAGTGTAAATTATCTTAATTAGAAGAAAATAACTTAATTAATATAATTATTTTTTAAACACTATTAATTAAGGTGATTTACGCCAATTAAAAAAGTGTTATAAAGAATTTGTTGTAGCTAGCCCTCAAGTGTGTGTGTATATATATATATATATATATATATATATATGAGAAAATTTCTGCACCATGTATATCTCAGAGAGAGATGTATAATACAATAAAAAAATTTTAAAATGAGAAACCGTGCGGACTGTTAGATTATAAGAACGGTCCATATACGCGAGATAGGTGGATTAAATTTTCTATACCTAAAAGTCAGATTGAATGGTTTATTCTCATTCGCAAAATACACCTTAATTAAGCAAGTGACTGGGAAAATGAAGGGTTACATGGCCTATAAATGGGAACCAAGGAGGGACGTTGAACTCCACCGCTCTTCACCTCTTAGCTTCTCATTTTTCTTCTCCTCTCTTGCCCTTTGGAAGAGCTAGCACCAGGAGTTTCATTTACATCGACTGAGACGCTTACGTAGGGACTTAGAATTGTACTATATTGAGGTCAGTATAATCACATTGACTGTAAGATTTAATAGAACCAAAGTGACTAAGGGTTGTTCTTGTGGCACGTTATATCTGGGGTTGACAAATCGATTACCTGAAGAGGGGTGCGTACATATACATTTGTGGCATATTTTGTTGACTTATTTAGTATAGCCACCTAATTAAGGGCCACATGAATGAGAAGATATCAGAAATTTTGATTTTATCATCTATATTTTTAATTATCTGACTTAATATTTGAAAACAATAAAGCAAAATTTATTCTCCGGAGGCCTACGGAGTAGCCGAGTTGCTTACGAGGGGTGCTGTACGCTTCTGCTACTCGAGTCTCTAGAAGCTTGGGGGCGTTGCCTGAGAGATACAACGATTTCAAAAAGATTATTGAAGGTTAGTTAGTATTACGATGTTTTGAACTCTTTGTATGGATATTATTTTCTTAGAATTGTTTAGGTCAAAAAGTGGGAGTCGTATTCTAATTTGTGGGTCGGATTGAATCCCTCACACAATAATTAGCATATAGATATTTTTACTATATTCTTTTTGATAATTTATCGAAGTATTTGTGCAATATTTTATTAAATATTACTAATAAAATTTTAAAGTAATTTTTATTTTTTAAATAAAAAGAATTAACGTCATCTTTAGTTTTGATTTGTGAGTCACATAAAATAAGACATCCGTCTAACTTTGATTTTCCTAAGACATGGAATCGAAGATATGAAATAAAAAAATAAAAAAATCAACTTGTAAAAATGACCATTATCTTTACATTTGAGTGATATTTTTTATGTCATAAATTTAGGCTTTAAATTGGTAGTAGTTATGAAGGGTATATACTATAGTATATAGTCATATATTGTTAAGAATTATCCAGTACTTCACTGGTTTTAAGTTTCTAAGTTTCTAACTATAACCATAGCTATTCCTTAAACACTCCATAAATTATTTGGTGTTTTTAAAAAATTATACCAATGTAGAAGAAGTCAAGATTCACCCCAACCACACAAGAATCCACAAGGGTACAATTGTCAGATCACTAAAATAATTAACCATGGCTTTCCAAGATTAGATCATATTTAACCCTAATTAGTCAAAATCTCCCAATTTACCGTTTCTGATTCTAACGCCTCCCCATATTTACTGGACTTAGGTAGATCTCCTTCTCCCTCTCTCTCTTTCTCGTATCGATAACTTCTCCATCAGCCCAATCCCATGGCTCCCATGGCCGGCCTCCGATCACTCCTCATCAACAAATGCAGGAAGAAGAAGACCAGCAGCCGATCGACCGCCTCCCAGGCCTCCTCCCCTAGCCGGAGCGGCTCCCCAGGCGCCGGCGTCTCCACCCCCACCCACCTCCTAGAGCTCGAGACCGTGTTCAAGAAGTTCGACGTGAACGGCGACGGCAAGATCTCGTCCGGCGAGCTGGGAGCCATTATGGTCAGACTCGGCCACCCATGCACCGACGAGGAGCTGCAGTGCATGGTGCGGGAGGCAGACGCCGACGGCGACGGGTTCATCGACCTGGCCGAGTTCGTGGAAATCAACACCCGCGGCGTGGACGCGCAGGCGGCCATGGAGGACCTGAGGGACGCGTTCTTGGTGTACGACGTCGACGGGAACGGTGTGATATCGGCGGAGGAGTTGCACCAGGCGTTGGAGAGCTTGGGGGAGAGGACGACCTTGGCTGAGTGTGAGGAGATGATCAGAGGCGTGGATTCTGATGGGGATGGCCAGGTTAACTTCGAGGAGTTCAAGATGATGATGACCAAATCTTCGTTTTGTGATGGCGCCGGTAGCGGCCATTAGAGGACGGATTGTAGGATGACTGAACTTTCTTCTTTTTCGTTGGGATTAATGGATGGCTCTCATTAAAGCTTGATTGGTACATTTGATCAATATTGTGTGCGCGGGTGTGGGATTGATGTGGGTAGATCGTAGATTAAATAGTATATATAGTTCTTAGATTTGATCTTTCCATGTTTCATGCTGATCGTGTGGAAGGATTGATCATACTTGAAGTGGTTAATAGATGTTTCACTTTCAATATGGATGCATGGATTTTCTTTCTGTTATGAATGATCTTTTGATACTAAGATTTATGTTGGAAGCTATATATGAATCGGGAGCACTCAGTTTCCATTTGACGTAGTTGGCAATTCATGGTCGGATGCAAACGTGGATCATAGATTTTGCGCTTTAGAAGAGTTGTTTATCTATTGATCAGATAAATGGTGCATGCATAAATCTATGATGATGCAAACCCGTTGAGCCGGGGAAACCATCATGTGAAATTTTCACCTTAATTGATTTCAATATCTGTGTTAGGAGCTAGGTATCATTTGGAAATCAATATTAAACATCGAGGATGGTTTGTTGATGTTGTAGGTTGTTGACCTCAATGTTGTATAACATGATTGTTCTATAATCTCATTGATCTGCATTTTGCCAAGTCCAATTTAATGTTAACAGTACTTTGTTTCGAGGCTAAGGTTTCTCACCATCTGTCTTTCTATTTCTCACATTCTATTTTTATGATTGATATATTATCCAATGTCTAGCATTTGTCTTTTCAAAGTGATTCGATAAATATCCACATTTTCAAATTGGCCTTATTAGACTAACTTGCGTGTCAGTAGCAACAATTGGGTTGCAACATAGAGGGGTGTAAACTAGATGAGCCAAGTCGAATAAGAATGTGTTTTAATTTGGCTTAATGTAAAACAAGCCGAACCGAGCTTTGATGTAAACGAACCGAGCCAAACTTGTTCAAAATTCATGGTGTTTGGGCTTGATTAGTATTTAGCTTGCTATGTTTTCGAGCTGAGCTCAAGTCAGACGAATATTTGTGCTTGGTTCGTATTCGATTTATATAGGATTAAATTTTTCCAATACTATATAAGTTTAATCTGACCTCAATAGTATTTACAAGCCAAGTCAAGCTGATATTTTTTCGAGTTTGAATACATCGAGCTCGAGTTTTAAGTCAAGTCGAGCCAAACACTCTTTGGCTGAAATCTGTTCGTTGTTCAACGAGTTTATCAGATTTCGAGTCAAGTATTTTTTGAGCACAAAATTAACGAGCACGAGCCGAACCGAATAAAGCCGAATGCAAAAAACTTATAAGCAAGCTTAGCTTGTTTGCACCCCTAGTAATACATTCATATGAACGTCAGAAAACAAAATGCTACGGCAAATGCTCACTAGCAATCCTATTATTGATCTTGTGCCACTACAAGCTCTCAAATTCAACCCTCTTTACTTCCAATTCATGTATTTTCTCTGGAATGCTAGCTAGCCAGTGGCTACAATATCTCTCGAATTTAATAACCAAATGAAAGTGTGTGAATGCTTAAAGGTGGTACGTACCTCAGAAGAAATTATCGATTATAATATAACTGTGTTCAAGCAACCATTCTGTAAGATAAGTTGAACCGTTTGGTTTTGCAACACCCGTAGATTTGACGTTTTTCTTTTTTGTAACAGTTGATATGAAAAAGCAAAACAAAAATTGACTGCGTAGATGAAATAATATTCTTGTTTAAAAATTTATATATATATATATTTCAGAAGGAGAAAATAAGACCAATGATATTTAATAGTGTTGAAATTGTCCAATCTAATAATTTTCTGGTAGTTACAATTACATCTCTATTATATACAGTAAAAATAACTAATTTAAATCATTATAATTGTCAATAACCTGTTTAAGAAATATCATTAGCCTAAAATAATCATGATTTTAGTACCAAGCTGTTAGGCACTTAATTGAATTTTTTACCAAAACAAGTGAGATAATTTTTTATATTATGCAAATTTTTTGTTTAATTTTTCATTTTTTGATAATTTATTTGATCATCTCATCACCCGGTAATAAAAAAACTCCTCTTTTTTGGTAAAATGCTCCACTTAATTATGTTATCCTATTGCATTAAAAAAATTTAAACCATAAACAGCCCAATTTTTTGACCGAAGTTAATCGGCTATCATTTCAATGGCACTGTTTCGTCCGTTTGTCCGACCGAAGCCGCCCCATCGTCTTCTTCCTCGAGAGGCCCACGGAGCAGACCTCGCTCGCCGGCGGCCATCGGAGCTTCGAAGGCCATGTTCTTGGTGGCGGCGATAGACTTCCTCACCTCCTTCCCATGTCCCTCCCACGTCCGCCCCCTCCTCTGCCTCCCCTCCCGCCACCATATCCACACCTCCCGCCTAACCTCCGACCCGCCCGACCTCATCCGCTGGGACCGCCACGAGGGCGGCTTCGTACACCTCGACCTCAAGCTCTCCGATGATGGCTCCTACCGGCTCGGAGTCGTGGCTTCTCGCGGCATTCGTGAAGGGTCGGAGCTCATTTGCCTCCCCGACCATGCCCCCTTGAGCTTCCCCGCCGACGAGTCGGATGGGGGCGGGTCTGGAGACGTCTTGTCTCGTTTGGCAAGTCGAATTCTAGGTGCAGTTCATTGTTATTTCCTTTAAAAAAATGCATTATTTTTGTGGTTTGTTTGATGGTTTGTATTGCATTTATGCTAAAACAGTGAATTTGACGTCAAAGCTCTGTCTTTTCTTAGTTGTTTGGTAACTAGAATCTTCATAGTTTATTACTCTTCGTTTGTAAATGATGTTCTCTTTGTTTACATTGCATGCAGTTTTTTTTGCTTATTTCTCTAGTTCAATATGAGTTTTAGATCCTGCGAGTTATGTCTTGTGGTCGTTGTAGTGAATCATTTGGGGATGAGATGATTCTTGCAAATTGCGTGTGTTTTTCTTTTCTTTGCAAAAGTTGCTGTTTAAGTGCATGTGTGTGGTTTGATTATGCAATGTGTCATGGCCAAACTGTAAGAGTATTATGCTTTGCTCATCTTTTTTATTTGCAGGAAATCAAGTACTTATGTGTGCTATGTATGCACATGTTAGCCCCTTACAACTTTAAGCGTGGTTGTGAGGAATTAGCGACAAGGTTATTGATGTGCTAAAGTTAATTGTGACAGAAAATTTTGTACGTGGGAAAGAAGTTGGACAGTTTTGCTAGCATTGTTTTGTCACAAATGTTATACCTTGTTATTTTCTTATCGTTCGTAGAGAATTGGACGCTAATAAAACTATGGTGTATGGCCAAAGTTTATATGTATTGTATTTTCATCACATGGTTCCGTTGGCTGCATATTTCTGTTACCAAATTTGACAATGAGTGCTTCACGATGAGTGATTTTTACATTCAGATTGCCACCGTGATAATTTTTCTGTGATTATAAAGACCTACCAATGTATTCTTACAGCATCATTTGTAATTACCTGTTCATAATTTGGCTAGTTTATATTTTTCCTTGTGGAGTAAATTGAATCCTCGGGGGAGAATGTGGCAGAAGAATTGTGGGCTATGCGGTTAGGTTTGAAACTCCTACAAGAAAGAGCAAGGGTTGGATCTTTCTAGTGGCCGTATATCAGCAATTTGCCTGAAGCCTTCACCTGCCTATTTTCTTTTCTGGTGATGATATAAAAGATCTCCAGTGCGCTCCTCTTATCCATCAGGTATTGTGCTTCAGAAAACCTTTATACAATTTTCAATAAAATTAAACTCATTGGAAATTATCTTTAGAAGGCATACAGTCTTGTTTTGTTTAATTTAAATGCCTTAAATTTTCACTTGGGAAGAATTTTCTGGCCCGAAATTTTGCTTGTATCTTTCTAGAATTCTCTCCCACATGTTCAGTGGTACAAGGCTTTCTTTTATTCAAGCTTCTCTGCTACCCAGGAGTTGTTGATATTGTTTTAATTCCCGTTGTCAGGTGAACAAAAGATGTCGTTTTCTTCTCGACTTTGAGAATGACATGAGCAATGCCCTTGAGAGTTTGGAAGCTTCCTTTTGGAGGTCAGGATGTGGAGCATCTTCCCTTGGTTGGGCCATGTCTGCAGTCTCTTCTCGAGCATTTTGCTTACATGGTTCACACAGCAGTGCACCTATGATGTTGCCACTTATTGGCATGTGTAACCATAGTTTGACCCTAACGGAAAAATTGTTCAGATAGATGATGCAAGAAATCCAAACATGTCACTCAAGGTAAGTTGCATACAGTTTTTTTTTTTGATAATTTTACTTTGATTCATCTTGCTATCCTATTAGCTTATCTGTTTTGATTTTGCATAGGTTGTTGCTGAAAAGGAAATTCAGCAAGATAACCATGTAACACTTAACTACGGAAATCTGAGCAACGATTTGTTTCTCCTGGACTATGGATTTATCATTTCTTCAAACCCTCACGATTATGTTGAGTTGAAGTACGATGGACCACAACTAGATGCTGCTAGCATTGCTGCAGGTGTTTCATCCCCTAGTTTCTCGTCACCTACCTTGTGGCAGCAGGAAATTTTATCACGGCTTTGTTTATATGGTGATGGAGCGCTTCTCAAAGTTTGTAAAATTACCATATTTTCGTACTCTGCTTCAAAGTTATACGAGCTCATCTGTTTACTGGCGAGAGCCTGACCAAAGCAGGGGTTACTCTGAAATATTATAAGAAGGTTTAAGTTCATGTAAACAAGATACTGCCAAAATGTTGTTTAAGAATTAAAATTTTGCAGGTAACATTAGGAGGTTCGGAGCTGATTGATGGTCGTCTATTTGCAGCTCTGAGAGTACTTCTGGCGAGTGATTTGGAAACTGTAAGAGAACGTGATTTGGAGTCTTTGATGTCATTATCCTTTCAAGCTGCCCTGGGTTTATCCAATGAATTATCTGCTCTTCGTACAGTCATTGCATTATGTGTGATTTCTCTTGGGCATTTTCCCACAAAAATAATGGAGGATGAGTCCTTGAAAAAGACATTTCAATCTCCAAAAAATTGGCTATTGAATTCAGAATAGAGAAGAAAAGTATGATTATAGAAGCAACGAAAAAAATTTCTAAGGAGAAAATACTGCAGTTGAAATAAGGGGCGGCTGCTCAAGGTTAGCTTTGCAAGTTGAAAACTGAAATGTTTTCCCTTCTGCTAGATGTAATATGTGTTCATTTTGTTTAGTATGATCAGTGAAA
The DNA here is from genome assembly GCA_033002965.1 of Piper betle. Classification (NCBI taxonomy): domain Eukaryota; kingdom Viridiplantae; phylum Streptophyta; class Magnoliopsida; order Piperales; family Piperaceae; genus Piper; species Piper betle. Next base: position 111,712 of record JAURVB010012811.1, read on the forward strand.
ACTGAAATCAATTGGTGGTTGTTATTCCGGTGAAACTTGTTTGAGATTTAGTTATAAATGAATATATGGACAGAAAATGGAAAATCATGAGAAAGTTCAGCTTGCTTATTATGTTGCGTGCAAAGAAGATCAAAATATCAATCACTCGTTGCAAGATCGGCAAACTTTTGAAGCATTCTGGCATTTATCAAAGTGCCCAAGTTCCACAGTTTATGTTCAATATTTTCACCAAACACAGAAATGTGCCATTAAAAGCAGACGTGATACAAAAAGATAGTGAAATTGTCTTACCAAAAATAAAACGAAACAAACCAGAAAGCATTACTCTGTTAATATAAATGACCACAAAAGATTAGTTTTTCTTTTCTCAGAGGATTTTGGTGTACCGATGAATTCAGATTGTACGGTGAAACAAAAGCGATAAATTGGAATATGTTCATATGGGAGGAAAGCAGAACACGCGAGTTGGAGAAAAGCTCTAACCGTAATAAATAGTAGGGAGATTCTAATAATCATCTCCATCGTCTAGAGAACATTATACACTTTTAGTGATTCGCATTCAACGCATCAATATAAGAGGAAGATAGCGTGAAAGTAAGAGCTAATACTGCTGTAGTCGGATTCAAAAACGACCATGAAAATTACAATAACTGTACAAACTCAAGGAAGAGAAGGGGCTTCCAAAACAGAGAAGCCTCCACCTGCTGCTCATCCTCCCCGGCCAATCATTAAAAGTCTCCGACCGATATCGCTTGCCGGGGACGTCCAAGAGGTGACGGAGACCTGGTGATCTCCCGGAGAAAAGGTCTAAAGTCCGGCTGCGGGAGATACAAATCCTCAATCTTCTCATCCTCCTGCTTGATCTTCCTCACTTGGCTGTGAATTGGTTGGAGCCCAAAACCCCCAACTCCTCAACCTGCTTCTCCACCTTGTTCTCCATGGCTTGCAGGCCTTCGAACGTAGATTCAAAGTTATGTCTGGATATCTATCTATCTAGCTAGAACAAGCTGCAATCCTTTAGTTTGACAGGGGTGGTTGCGTGGAGGTGGTGTGTGTGTCTATATATATATATATATATATATTTAGGGAAGATAGGTGGAAGTGGTGTGGAGGTTGATCACGATTGGGTAATGAGTCTAAAAGGAGGAAAGGTGGTGGGAAACGCCTCTCGTTTGGACCCTTAAGACGGCTCTTTTGAACCGTGGGACGATAGGAAATTGGTCAGGACTGAATATATTAAAATTCGTAGAAAGGAACAGGGTGGGGACACAAGTGCTTATCCATTGTTCCTGTGTTTCTGTTTGCTTGAAGATCGTTGAAACAGTGCCTTCATAAGCGTTTAACTCTTTTTTTTTTCCGGATCATCTATCTCTTCTTTTGGATTCCTTGGCGAGGCCTTCTCTTAATCAGTTTTTTATTTTCTCTATTTGGAAGAATGACAGGTTTTTTTAGAAGATGATGACAGATTTGGACTTTGGGCTATCTATAAAGAAATTCCACTGCTGATCACTTTCTACGTATTGTCATGGAAATACACGCAGTAGGGCTTCTCGGCTCCTCTCGTCCCATCAATTTCAAACAAAGGAAAAGAAAAAAGTAATCTTTGAATTCTTTTTTGTTTAAGCCATACTCTTGAAATTTTGGTTGGCTCGCAAGCTACCTAGATTAATATAATTCGGTTGAGCAAACAAAAACTGCCCATTTCCAAGTCAATGTTCGCTTAATCAACACCAAAATGAGAAAGTTCGATTGTTCCATTTGATTTGTATGTTCACACATTAATTAGGTGGAATGGATAGAGATATGCTAATACTTGTCCTGATTGGCTCTCTCATCTCCTTCACATATCTCAAGTCAAACCCCATTGATCTATGCATGTATACACGTGTATTTGTATGAATTGGGAGTTAGATTTTCACATAAAAATCGATTGGCAAACGGATTAAGCATGCTGTTTAGGTCCGCCGTTAAGCCGGTTGGTCGGCATGGCGGTCGTTGACCTCGAGCCATGAAAAACACGCTGCAACGTGGCTCGTTGCCAGTGATGCCATGTAGTCGTGTTTTAACCGCATGTCCACGTTTTTGAGACGAGTCAGCGTGTCGTGGTCAACACCAGCATGGGCTGGATCATTGTGGGCCCGCTTACGGTGTGTTCTAGAACATTCGTGAGTGTTGTGTGGGCTGGTTTGACGTAGTCCAAAGATTGACCGCTATTCCGTCCGATCGCTCCAAATTCGGGCGGACGGGTCTGTGGCTGGTCCAAGACAGGGTTCCTGCACCTAGACCACATGCCCATGGGCCTTGCCAACCTTGTCAGTTCATACTTAGAAGAACTAATTAAGTAAAAATTTTATTATGTAAATAGTTTAACTTTCTAAATTGGCCATACTGAGGAGACTCAAACCTAAGCTTGTTTTCATTTGAGTGGTCTTCCTTTTAAATCTAGTTTTTGTGGAATTGACATTGAGCCGAATCAAATTATGAACATCAACACTGTCGTTAATTACTGTATCAAGCATGAGTATGTATGAAAGTTATATAAACAGGAAAATTTTTTGTCGTATATTTCATGTGCATGGTGTCCATGCCCTTGATAAATGTTGTGCTAGTCTCGTGCCATGTTAGTGCAAAATGTGCAATGAACAACACGTTTGCAAACCCTGATAATGCATTTCGTAGATCCCACTCCTCAAAATTTACCCCGCACATGAACAATTATAAGCAAATGTTAATGATGGGCTCACATTATATATGACTACAATATCCGTATTCGATCCGTATTAAAAAATCTATAGTTTTAAATATTATATCATAGCACCCGACTCTGTCCTATACTACATAACGCCTTCAAATCTAGTACAATTTAACACTTTATATTATTTTAATCCATACTCAATTTTTTATTTGAATTTTTTACAAAATCTAATTTTTTTGTTAAAAAACATGGTATTTTGACCAATGTTTAATAAAATATATTTTTAGTATTTAATAAAATATTTTATTTAGAATTTTAGAAATCTAATTAAACCCACTTTGACTCACTCGAACCAAATATACCCTTCTACCAGCTATAAATCCTATAAATCCATTATAAATCCGGTATGATCACCGACACAATATTTAAAGCTATAATCATATATTTATACGGAGACTGCCAAACTTAGATCTAATGTGTAGCCCATACCATTAGATTTAAAAATATCATATTTCTTAAAATAATATAAATTTTAATGTAAAATGTAAACAAATAAATGATTTTTTATATTTTAAAATATCTTTTGTATATATAATATTATACAAATTGGATCGTTGTTGGAAAAAAATAAAAGGCAAGTTACCAGATATGTCTCTAGGAATCATAGTTTAAAAATTTAAAATACAGATTCGATTCGGTATGCGATGGAGTGGAATCAACTAATATTAGACTTTGAGTCAATTTAAAATCATTTATATTAAATTTTAATTATATGAATAAAAAGTTAAATGAAATTTGTATATATATATTTTTTATACTTGAAATTAATAAAGACATAATTTTTATCATTTTAAAATATTAATTTAGCTTATCTAAAAATAATAATATGTTTGATAAATTTTATAATATGATTCAGGGAGTTTATTATTAAATCGGTCATTTATAGAGTAGGAAATATTTGATGTTACAAAATTGTTTTAAAACTATGCTAGTTATAGGGCACCCGATCTCGATCTCGATCTCGGTCTCGTTCAAATGTAATGACATGGGTGGTCCAGTGGTCCAGTGGTCCAGTGGTGCCACCCTTTAAATTCCTACGTTCAACTTCGTTTTGGTCAAGGATGGCTAATATGGGAGTCGGATTAGTATGCGGTCTTAATCTGCAAGTGCCATTAGACCTTTCCCTTTGGTCATGTCTGTTGAACTGCTGCATTACCAGTTCATCGGTCCATGGTTGTTGTTGGACAGTTGTTACAAGCAAAACAAAGCCACATTAATGGTTAATTACCACATAAAAATCCTTGACCTTTGTCTGGTCAGATTCAACGAGTTTTTAATTATATAACTAGTTGAGATCAACCAATAAATGTTTGCAGCTGGGGTTGGTTACACATCAACCAAGAGCATGATGCTTTGGTGGCCTAATTAGGTGAGAGTTTGAGTTGTTTTCCGAGTGATCTTTACCTTCACAAGGTTGCTATTGAATCTCTCTTTGTGCAGTGATCGATTAATCAGCATCACAAACGTCTGCTTGTGAGACAGTAACATTTCTGAAATGCTATGTGTTTAATTCCTACAACGAACAACTCAAATGGGTCAAAGTTCTTTTCCTCTGGAAATATAGGATAAGTCTGCAATGTGCTGATAACAGAATCTTACAGTCTCAAGTGAAGCTCAATCCTTACTTTTAGAATCAATATTCATGAGTTTGTTTAGGGCCCATGGGCTCTCTATGGGCACGAATCTGGCCTTCACATCATTTTTATCAAGTAGTCAAGAAATGGTGTGGATGCTAGCCGCATCAATTTCGACTAAAGAAAAATAATAGTTTTTTCCCCTCTCAAATTGGGTTTTTTAGGTTAACAATAGAATTTTTTCATCAAAATACGGTAGCAAGTAGTTAGGAAACTTTTATGGTTTACAAGCATAATTTCCTTCACGATTAAATAATTGGTTATCAATTTCTCAATTGTAATTATAGTTTAAAAATTAGAAACTCAAACTTGACTCAATATGTTATGGATTAGAGTCGACTTCTAATTGATATTGAGTTAATTATACAAAATTTTTTATTATGTAAATAAATAATTTTATAAAATTAATATATATATAATTATTCTTTTAACACTTAAAATTGATAAATATATGGTGTGTATAGATTAAACATATTGATGTAGCTAATTTAAAATAAAAATAATATATTTTAATAATTTTTATGACTTGAGTTAGAGTGTTAATTATAAAATAAATTAAAATAAAATCATTCATAGAGTTTAATTCGACGAACTACGAAGTGGAATAGAAGATAATTTTTAGAATCAATAAAGAGTTTTCAAATTATAATTGTAACAATTTTTTACTTATTACTCTAGTTTATGCATAGTATCAATTAATGTCCATAGTATGCATCTCTATTCCACTATAAATAATTGATCTCAAAAAGAAAAATTGATTGCAATGATATAAGAGAGTGACAAGGAAACAGAGAGCAACCACATGGGGGAGGAGACTAAGAACGGTGCCCAACTCTTAACTGCAACATTTTTCTCAAGTCGTTGCAACCTTTTGGGGACAATGCGTGGACAAGAACTTGTGAGAGCACAGGCGCAGTTGGAAGATTAGGCTCTTATCCATCTTCGGCTTTTTTATTTGCTAGCTAGCACAAAGAAAATGGGTCACGACTCACGTCACGTCTTATCCTCCCTGCATGTACGTCTGTAACCTGCTCAAATTAGTCCAGCTTATTGCCTTATAATATGCACAAGCAAGAAAAAATGTCTTAATTCTGGCTGCGTAACATATGGGTGGATGCCGACACTCGTTTGTTCTCACATGAAGGTGTGATCCTCATCCATACATGTTATAACTACTATGAGCATCCTTGAAGCAGGTGAGCTCTTGATCATCGTCACTGTTATAGATTTCAAGAAATGTGGGTGGTTAATCAATTATAGCTCAAAGAACCTTTCATTACGTGTAGGATTTTGTCTAGTTTACAGTAGGCGAGGAATCTTGCTTAAGATAACTGCCATATGATTAGTCATCAACTAATATATGTTTTACATGATTTTTTTGGAGGAATATGCATGTTATTATCTTTTGAATTCCTTCGCATATGTGACTGATCACAACTAGCTGCAGCCTGCATGCTGATCCTTGAAAAAGAGAAGTACCCATGTATGAAAATTGGTTTGATTGCAGTTGTTAATTTTTTTCTTTTACTTTTTGTTGAAAGATTGCTCTTGTTAATTAGTTTGTCAGCCATGTTTACCTTGTTGAACTCTCAACTACAATGTGTTGGTAAAGATGTCTAAAATCTGTATCATGCCTTCTTATTTTTGTGATCTATATTTGTGACCATCTGAAATTGGGTAATTTTTGGCCGGCCAGCAACTTGGTGATCTTTGGATATAAAATACTCACCTACAAGGACAAATTAAAGTTGAAACTTGAAACTGACCTACCACAGTTTAGAGAAGCAGCAGTTTACAAATACAACATGCTTACAGAATCAACTTAGTTTTCATGTTTCTTATAAATCAAATACAAACATATATTTTTATAAATTACCCATGTTTTAGCCATTGAGTTTGACATTTTTGTTTTATTTTGCTAGAGTACCCATCAAAAAAATATAAAATTAACACTTCTGCATACCAAGCTGGTACAGCTTTACATCAAAACAAATGAGTGATAATGACATGGTATTAATCAAGAAAAAGATAAGATCCATCTCTTGTCATCCTCTCCAATATCTTTCATACAGTATTGGCACAAGTTTTTGTCAAAAACATGGCTTACCTGCCAAATAAATGAAGATCAGGCAGCTTCCTTGCTTTGTTACTTTAATACTCACCTAAACTATAATACCAGAAATCTGTTTAGTGGGGATATAATGAAGAAAATTTCAAACTGTAGAGAACTTCAATTATCCAAATTTGCCTTGCTTGTGTGTCACAAATAGCTGCTTTGTCATTACATGCTTAATTTTCTTAAACGCAACTCCTGAATATATAAGACCATATTATTGTCTACAGAATCAAAAGATTCTATAGAAAATTATACCCAAGGTCCGATCATGTAAACGACAACAAGTGGAAATTTCTTGCTGCTTCAATGGACAAATTTACACACTTTGAGATGCTGTTAATTTTTGACTTTGTGGGAATACAAAATTGAGCAGGCTACCAGTACCAAGCTAGAGCGCCCATGGGGGGTAGGCATTTGATACTCGCCAACTAATATAATGTGCTTGAAAAAATAATAATATATACTATGTCTCACTCAAGAATAGACTTGGCCAATAAAAGACATTAAACATGAATTGTATAAATTAAAATTTAAAAGATAGGTATTTATAACGGCCAAATCCAATTAGTACAATTGATGAGTTTAATTATTTTTTTAAAAATAATAATTAATATTAAAGATTATAAATATTATCTCTACTAATATATTATATTATATTTCAATAAATATTCTAATGCTAAGGATTAATTAATTAGGCGACCCCATGTTCAACCCATAGACTCACGAGCGAGCCTGGTGACAATCTCCTACTACCTACCAGAGTCTGGAATTGACTTCGGTACCACTTATTAATAGTGCATGACATCTCGTCTCAAACGTGGTATGCCACCCAAGTGGTGAGAAAAAGTTGAGGACAAGCACAAAACATTGATTACTAGTCATTTCATCTCTAGCTATTTTTTTACTGATCTGGCAATAAAAGGCAACCATTATTGCCAATGAGGTGAGTCCAGACCAAAGGTGGTCCAGTTCAATTAAAACTACGAACAGATAATAATATATAGCAACTGACTACTACCATCCCAAAGTCGACCAAGCTTATAATGCATATGTAGTGATAAAGACAATTTAAATCGTCCTGCCGCATCGTTTTTTGTTAATAAATATCAACATGATAATTTTTTAACATATAAATTTTGCATGCAAGTAGCATATATGAAGTATATATATATACATATGAAGTGAATGATGAAGAACAACGGTTTGTAGTAAAGAAATGGAAGAAATGGGAATATAAATAGTTTGTTAGGTTAGGGAGGGGATTCGAGTGGGTGGAAGATACGGGTGTAAACAAGTTAAGCATGTTCACAAATATTTTATGTTTAACTCGATTAGGGTTGAACTCGTACTCATTAATTTTACATTCGAAAAATACTAAATTTGAAATAGATAGTTCGTTGAACAGTGAACAAAGTTTGAAGTAAAAAGTATTTGGTTTAGCTTGACTCGAAACTCGAACTCGAACTCGATGTATTCAAACTATGGTTGCATAAATCGGAATCAGAATCGGAATCGGTTTTCGAGGGAGTCGGAATCAGAATCGGAATCGGCTCTAAATCGGCCAGGAATCGGTTCAGTTGAATCGGTCCAAATTGGTCATATACAAAAATTTGACAACTCATAACATAAATACCTGAAATACATAATTATATAATTTTTGAACATAAATACACAAATTTATAATTTAATACAAGTATAAAAGAGCATCACAATTTATCATCACAATACCTCAATGTCATAAGTATAACATTTGATATATCATCATTTGTGTTGTATTAAATAATAACAACAAAATATTAATATAAGTCCAAAAAATGAATGTTCAGCACAATTTTACATAGTGATTATTACTAAATCATCTAATTCATCATCTGAAGCATCTTCGGAGCTGAGGTGAATTCGTTCCAACTTTGTGAAGCACAGCCAAAAAATTTGTGAAGCATAGCCAATAATTTGCAGATTTAATTTTTAAAAAAATCCAACTTTACACGAATCGGTCGGAGCTGAAGTCGGAGGCCCGGTCGGCGGTGAGTCTCGCGGCCACTGTGCTGTCGGCCGGCCACACGTCGGAGGCGAGGTCGCGAGGGCCGAGGCGAGGTCGGCCAGCACGTCGGAGGCACGGCGGCCGAATCGGTCCGTGCCACACGTCGGCAGGCACGGCGGCCGAATCGGTCCGGCCACACGTCGGCGGCGACGTTGCGAGGGCGGAGGCGAGGTCAGCAGCCCGGTCTGAGTTGAGGCCGGAGTCGGGGACGCACGGCGGAGGGCAGAAACGCGGCGGCAGGGCGGACGCGCGGTGGCGCGATTCGTGCAACAGCGCTCTCCCGTTCACAGGGCCGAATCGGTCCGGCCACACGTCGGCGGCGACGTTGCGAGGGCAGAGGCGAGGTCGGCAGCCCGGTCGGAGTTGAGGCCGGAGTCGGGGACGCACGACGGAGGGCGGAAACGTGCGGCGGCAGCGACGGCGGAGGGCGGACGCTCAGCGGGTTAACGTTAGGTTTTTAAAATTAAAATTCCAATTTTACCCATGCTTAAATAATTTAATAAATATCATACCTAGGGTATTTTGATAATTTATCCCAAAAACCGATTCTTCCCGATTTACCCCGATTCCGAATCGGAGTTAACTCGGTCGGAATCGGGGTAAATCGGCCGAGTTGGGCCGATTCGGGGCCGACCAATTCGGCCCCAAAATCGGATCGGCACGCTGCCGATCCGATTCAAATCGGCCGATTCCACTTGGAATCGGCCGATTTGTGTAACAATGATTCAAACTCAAAAAAATATTCGGCTCGTCAATACTATTCGGGTCACATTAAATTTATATAATATTAAAAATAAAAATTTGATCTTGTACAAGTCGAACACGAGTCAATTATTGACATTTGCTTCAACTCAAACTCAGGCTTAAAAATATAGCGAACTAAATACAAATCAAATCCAAATACTATAAATTTTAAATAAATTTAACTTAACCTATAATACATTAAAACTCGTTAAACTTTAAAAAAGGGCTCAAATATATTTCGGCGCTCGACTCGTTTACACAGCTTGTGGAAAAGGAAGTGAAAGGGGGAGGAAGATGAGTGGGAATCGACTCGGAAACAGGGGCCCTCTCTGACCCGCCCGACCACACGCACATCCCATCCCAGACGAGAGAGACGACGAAGAACGCACCATTCAATGTCTTTTTGAGCTTCCCGACGGACCCACCCTACTTCCCCTCTTCCCTCCTCTTTTAATACCATGGCCTGGCCTCCCTGTCTTCCTCAGCTTTTTTGGCTGATTGTCTTTCACCACTTTGCTACAACTGGGAACCATAGTAGTTTCAGTTTTTTTGAGGTTTCAGCCTTGCAAGATCAGCAAACGAAGTAGAAGTAGTAGAGGAAGAAGATGGTGGCTTTGGTTGCCAGGAAAGGGAGGGAGTTGCAGCGGTATAACTCTCAAGGTCGTCGCCTTATTGTTGGGTAAGTGCCGCAACCTTTTCTTTCTCCATTGCTGATCTTCTTTCTCTTGTTTTCTCAATATTGGGTTTTGAAGTGGGACTTAGCTTATGATACGATGTGTGTAGGGCGTTAGTGGGTATGTTTAATTCATCATTTCTAGGCGTGCATTTGATGAATTGCCATTCTTTAGTTTAATTCAAGTTGATGGATCAATTAATTCTTGTTTTAATGTGGGGTTTGCCCGGTGTTTTCAGATGCGTACCGTACAGATTCAAGTTTATGCCATGCCACACTTGTGTTGAGGAGGCAATGGAGGTGCTTATGATAAGCCCACAGACGGGGAAAGGCTACATCTTCCGAAGGTTTGTTCCTAGTTTCTCCAACTACTCAATTTTGTTGTCTGTGCTTTTAAACAGAACATTGGAAATAAGAAATGTGATGATACAGATATTGATAAGGAAATTAGGAAAAGATGGCCGTTGACCTTCTACTTGCTGTGCACTGTGGTCAACTTTTTGTTCATGATTAAAAAAAGGATGAATCATTATTGTCAATAGAAACTGTTTAGATTGTGGATACTAAGATAATACTGATGGTCGATTGATAAATTTTAGTTTTCACAAAACGCGTTGTTGATCCGAGTTCGGAACCTCTATTTGGACCTTGATGGGAGCTTGACCCAATTTCAATCATGCATGTTGTGTGGTCAAAGTAAAAGGCCAACTTCTATGTTGGATCATGCATTAGCTAATTAGAGTTTGGTCGGCAACAATAACATAGAATTGGTCAATCACTTGTCAACCTCAAACACTAACGCGTCGAATGGCTTTGATTTGCCAGGGGGATGGGAGCTTGATGAGAAAATTGAAGAAGCAGTTGAAAGAGAGCCATGGAGGAGGCTGGGGTGGGAGGGGAAGTGCAGACAAAGCTTGATACTTACGAAGTTAGAAGCAAAAGTCAAGGGAGTGTTGTTCACGAATGCCACGTTTTTCCATTGCTCGTCACTCAGGAACTTGAAGACTGGCCTGAGAAGCAAGCCCGATTGAGACATTGGGTATGTTTGCCAGCTAGTTAGTAAATACATGACTAATGTTACTTCGTTGTTTTTGTTTCCCGTTAGTTGTAGTGATCATAACAAGCTATGGTTGAACAGGTTACTGTGGCCGAGGCAAGAGAGAGTTGTCAAAGGGTGTGGATGAAGGATGCTCTGGATAAGTTGGTGAAAAAGCTAGAAACAAATTGCAGTGATAGCAGACTTGATTACTTGATGGGTGTAGCAGTCTCTGGAGGAAGTATACAGTTCGACCCATGTCACAGATGTCCAAAAATGTACCCATTTTTCCCAATTTTCATCATTATCACCTTCACGGTGATCATCAATATTATCACAGTCTTCATCCTTTTAGGTTTATCCCTTTTGTTGGAGTACAACAAATGGTAGCTGTTGAAAGCTTAAGCTTAAATTATCTAACCTCAAATATACCACATCACAGTGGCTTGTTGGATGAATGTTCTCAACTCCGGAGTCTGTGGAAAGTAAACTCGTCCTTGTCTCTGGAGTTTGTAAAGTGTGGGCAGGAGTGTTTTTGGGATGTCTGTTGTATTGTAGATAATTAATTGCCCCTTGAAACACTTCCATTGCCTCACATATGAATGCACTTTCAAAGAAGGTGGATTCTTTTTATGGGCAGAGCAACTTCAAGATGTATAAATTGAACATCAATCAAATTGATCCAATTCTTTTTAATGAAACGTACTGGGGAGATGCATGCTACTCTTTTTTTCCAACTTTTTTCTATTGAAATTATTGTCGAGTTCTAGACAAGCCATGGTTAAAAAACAGAAGTACTGGTCGTTAAAAAACAAATTTCCTGATTCATAGATTAGGCATCATTCATATCATTTACTGTACTGTATGAATATGGCTGGCCAAGTATTTCTGTTACAATGATAATTCGAGCATAGAGAAGTATGAAGTTAATTTTGTTTTCATTTGAAGTCGTTAGTATTGAGGATATTAGTTTTGTAGCCCTTTTCTTCTTGTATGACGATGCAAATATTGTTGTTGAGATAATGAAGGCATTGGTGAAGAGAAGATTTGGGAAAGTGAACTTCATTAATGATATTAAACTATTTATGCATTACCAATTTTAACAACTGAGCTAAATCTTGCTACACAATACTCACATGAACTAACCCCTCAGTAAAATATAATCCAGAAGCAGATAAACCGCCGACCTTTCTCACCAAAATACTACAATTGGTTGTAAATTTCTTCCTTATGGAAACAAGGAACAGCGAATGGGTCAGAAAGGCTTTGTCATAACCCTGTAACAAGTTCAACGTAGAAATCAATTGTTGGTCTAATCTTCTACAAAATAGATTGCGGAAGACTCTGGAACTAATGATCTTGAGATACTACTCTGTCTATACCATATATGAGGAGCTATGAATAGTTGTTGACACTAGTTGGTCCTATGGACGGATGGGGTAAAGACATCAAATATCATCTTGTACTAGTGAATAATCTACATCTCATGGTTGCTTTCCTGATACTTAGTTTTCAGAATCTTGCTTTGGAGGTGAAGCTCTGCTCCGAAAGTATTGGCCAATAATGTATACAACTTTCTTTGACATTGTCCTCTAAATTCCCAGCAATTATCCCCAAATAAAGCAAAAGCATACAGCACCAATATAAAAGCTTAAGTAGACAATTTCAAAAAAAAAAAAAAGAGCTAAAGTAGACAACAGGAACCAGAACTCTCTTCATCACACGCCAAATATCTCTGCAGGACAATGACATTAAAAAAAAAAAAGCTGGAACCCAATACACTCCAGAGTTGTGTGTTCATATTGAACTTATTTAACAATCAACTCAGATAGTACCCAGCCTCACAAGCAAATCATCCATGACAAAATCTAAAGCAGAGAGATAAAAAACTATACATGGCATTTGGTAAATAAAATTACTTCAACATAGGTGGTGGAGGGATGATAAGTGTAGAGTCCTTCAATAGGCTACTTCTTGATGCACGCCTATTCCTCTCATGGACCTTGCTAATGTAACTCAAGGCCTTCAAATCCACTTCATTCACATCTTTCACAACCTTCAATGAATTGCCCCCTTCATAAGGTTCCATCAAATATGAAGGGTTCTTCCTCTCGCTCTCCGGCTGTTGAAACTTCTTCGTGGATTCGCCGGCGGCGACGGGGAGCGCCTGGTTGGCAAGCAAGCCACCGGAAGGCACTGGCCCGGCCGTGGGTGCAAGGCTAATCTTTGCCAAGGAAAGAGTGGAGGCTTTCATGATATTCACCACAATCTGCATGGATTTCTCACATAGAGATGTCTGGCCTCGCTTGCCCTTGTTACTAGACATAGATCTATGCCGAACCAAGAATGCTGCACCTTGTTTATATATTGAACAAACTTTGCTTTTATACATGCACATGCCCATGTCTAGTATTGCACCTTCATACTCAAGCAAAGGAGAGAAATGATGTTATGGATTTAGCGGTCATCCTGTTTACACCGTTCTTTTTTCCTGGGTGGATGGTATCTCCTTTTCTCATAATTCAACATGTACACATTAGGAAAGTTGATGCCAGAAAAACAAAGATCTTCGAGTACGTCTGGTAGAGATAATGGCTTTGTTGCTTTATTGATCAAAGTAAGGATTCTCCATCTCCTATCCACTAGCTACAAGAATCACGTTGGAAAAGCAAGGGTGTTGGTCATTCATTGGCTTTGTTAGTCTTTGATACTGGTAGATTATAATGAACTGGCTATTCCATTGGGAAGACGATCGTCAGAATTGTATTAATTAGCAAGCAAAGAGTGCCATTATGCCTAATTGTGAATCACGTGTTACACTACTTAATCCAACTTTACTTTCAAAGGAAATTTCTCCGTTTCATAACATATGTGGTGCAGAATATTGAACCACATTCTGCAAACTTTACCATCAAATTATTATGTTAATGACCTTTTTCCCCACAAATTGCACTTTCCGTTGATGAAGAAATCTTTATGTCTTTGTCATAACTCATACATACAATTACATGGCCCCATGATGAATAATTGAGTGGCTTACGGCTTAAGGGAAAGGTATAATAATAGTTTAAAATATCATGTCCGCTATCTTATTTGATTTATAGCTGGTATTACAATAATATATAGTTGGTATTATGAAATGTATATTTAATTCAACTAGGTCGAATTGGGTTCAATTAAATTTTAAAATTACAAATAAAATATTTAATAGACATTCAGAATGTGTCTTGCTATTGATATTTAGTTAAATACAAGTCTAAATATCATGATTATCAAAAGAAAAATCTGATTTTGTAAAAATTACATGCCCTAAATTTGTATCAGATTTAAAGGCAATATGATCGGATGTAATTAAAATTTTTTTGCTGTTACTCCACTTATCAACCATTTCTTATGTGATTAAAAATCTAAGATTTATGTAACAAATATTTTCTTATCACAAATATTTATGCAAATTTAAAATTTTTTCATTTATAATTATATTATTCCTTTTTTAGAATCCATACCCCTAATACCCTTTGGTTATTAAATAGATGAATTAGAAGAAGAATAATAAGAAATACTGATGCAAGTCTATTCCATTTCCATCAAACACCAAATTTATACATACAAAAAAGAAAGAAAAAAAGAATGTTTCATATTTTTCACTTGGTAACTCTGAAACTTTTTTTTAATAGTTACGTTTGATTAAATATTTTAAATGAGTAAATATTTTATTATGTATTTTTGTCCCGTCGGCACCGGTCTCAATGTCTAATACCTAATTATAACAAGGGATAAAATATATATTCTAAACGAACACAACCCTTTACGAATAAATACTTATATAAAATATGTCTTCTCATAAAATGATGCACTGTAAAATATATCTTATTATAGAAAGGTACACTCCTAAGATTGTGTCTATCCAAATGGGTTTTCTCTAAAAAGTTAACACCCTTTACCGTCTAACAAAAATATCTACAAATTCTCATCTTTCTTTAAACATTTATTTATTGTTTGTGGTTAATTTGTCTATTGAAGATTACCCTTCTTAATTATTGTTGAAGGCTCATTTGAACAACACAAATATGGTGGTGTGTTATTTTTAAAAATATATTTGTTTCTTTTAACCATACATTTGGTTCCATTTTTTTCATTTGGATTGTGTTTTCTGTAAGATTACCACTTGATTATTGTCTTTTTATGTGTTTTGTTTTAATGGGTTATTGTCTTCTATCACAAAATTAAATATCCAAATTTAATATAAATGTGATTTGTATGCGGTTAGAAAATGTTTTGTATAAATTTCTTTGTTTAATATATTTATTAACAACATTTTTGTATTTTATATTTTGTCATGTTTTTGTTTTGACAAATACACTAAAAATTATAAATAATTTTATATGTTTCCCATAATTATGAAGCATGTTTTATGTAAAGTTAATATTTTTTTAAAATTTTTTTGTGTATTAGTGTTATTTAAATAAGTTTTTAATTATCTTTGCCATTTCCTTGTCATTTTTTTTCAACGCATTTTCTAATCATCTTTGTGATTTATTCCTTCAATAATCCTTTTTAAATATATATATCTTTGAAAAATGATTTTTCGGGTGTTTGTAAATATCTATTTTTTTGTTTTATTATTATTTTTTAATTTTATTTTAAAAATTCAATAGCCATTCATAATTTAAAATATATATATATATATATATTAATAAATATATTTATCAAAGATTTTTTATTTTCTATCTCTTTTGATTATTATACCCGTGCATAGAGCTGGTGTTTTTGCTAGTTCTTCATAATTTGTCATGAACCCAATGATCAAAGAAAGCACACTACAAATTAAAGTAGAAAGGTTTCCCACACCGTTAATTGAAAGCTTTTCTGTATTGTGAACAAAATGAATTGAGAGCTCACAATTCGTACCCACCAAATAAAGGGAGAAGGATGTTGTTTGTAATCTAATAAGGGTTTAGTGCATTGTAGCTGGCTTCTAAGCTGTCTCTTCGCACCGCATTCGATCGGCCCCTCCACCATAACTTGGCGTCAAGCAACCAGTTTTCTTCTATTAGTTGATCATCGTCTACAAGTCTCTTCGCTTACTTATAATAAGCCTTCTTATTCGTTGTAGAGCAAGCTTGATATTAAAAATATGGCCTCCCCCGAGATAGGTATCATCATCAGTTGTTATGTACCTTTACTCTTTTCTGATTTGATTTCCGGTGCTTGATGGGTTTTTTTGTTTGGATGAATTTTGACGCAGGAGGAGGGGAATTGGATCATCTGACTCCGCCGCAGAAGCACGTTGCCTTCTTTGACAGGAACAAAGATGGAATTGTCTATCCATGGGAGACTTATCAAGGTATATTTTGGTTAACAAGCTGTGCTCGAACATATCCTAATTAGCTACCGGCTCCAACCTTTACGAAGAAGAAGATGAACGTTCTTTTGGTAAAACTGTAAAAAAATACATGTTTGGTAGTGATGAGCATTATTCTTGGATTTCAGGATTTCAAGTGATAGGATGTGGAGTGTTCCTCTCCACCATTAGTGCCTTTCTGATCAACACTGGATTGAGGAGTAAAAAAACTTGTGAGTTAATTATCTTTTTGCTTCTAAATCTTTCTAGACATCAGCTCGGGTAGGAGAGATTGGCCCACTACTTCAATATTTACCCGATGTTCGTGGAAATGTTGGTTTTGTTAATATTTGTAATTATGAATATTAATAAAATATAGTCAATTGTCACACTCAGAATACTAAAAGAATCTCGAGATACCAAACAAATGTGTCAGTTCGTTGTTCAATGGAAAATAAATAGCCTTAAAATATCTCTATAAATAGAATCTCATTTACCTTATTCTAAAACATGACAGGATGTGAAAGAAAAAGAAAAATAAAAAATGAATATAGAGATAAGACGAGTCAATATTATTCACTAATTTAATTTTATATAGAGCATTAAGATAAAGAAATTTTGTAATCTCAATTGTATAGGTTGATGAATAATTTTTTTGTACATCTTTATATGTTTGATGACTATAATCTTTAGTTGAAGTAGTGAATTTTTTGTTGTTGTCCCGTAGTTTTGACTCTTGAGAAAAATAGGGTTTTCTACGTTAAATCTCTGTTCTTTTGGTTTTTTTTATTTCTAAGGTATTATTTTCTTATATTTTATGTTCGCTATTGTTGATCTTCAATTTTAAGGATTTTTCTCGACAAATTTAGTGTAAGAAACACACATTAGTTAGTCTTTGTTTTGTTTTTCAATTTGACTATCTGTGCTTGGATCATGGAGGAGATAGATTTGGCATGTTGTTGAAACGTGAATTGAACTTCTTACACATTTTTATGTGTGGCATTCCTTTGTTTGTGTTTATAGGTAAACTTAGACTTCTATTAGAGCTTTTCACATATGATACTCTTAAATTTCTCCACTGTGATGCATGCAGAGGAAATTTTCATTCCTATTATTCCCAATCTATGTAAAGAATATTCACAATGGAAAGCATGGAAGTGACTCCGGTGTATATGATGAGGAAGGTAGGTGATTAATTATTGACTAAGAAATTAGTAGTAGTAAAAGCTAATGATATATATATATATACATACTTGGTTGAGGTGGTGGTGGTGAATCTTTTAGAGGATGTGCACGAGCAGATTGATACGGCAATATCGACGGCTTTGAAGGAGATTAGTCGGACGCTGGCATGGAGAGCAATTTGGTCCATTCATCATGTGTCGAGACATGATGAATGGACCAAATTGCTCTCCATGCCAGCGTTCGACTATTTCACAATGTCCTGATCTCCTTCAAAGCCGTCGATATTGCCGTATCAATCTGCTCGTGCGCATCCTCTAGATGATCGTCTACTCAACAAAAAAAAAATTAAATATTGATTGAAAACCCACCAACCAAATTAAAAATGCATAGGTTCAGAACATCATGATGGTCTAGAAGCACCGGTATGAGAAGTCTGGCAACCCGATAGTGTGGTGAAGAATTCGGTTGGTTCCAGAGTCGTTGGAGTTGATACCTAGTCGTTGGAGTTGATACCTCTGACAATGCAAATGACTGAGAGGTTCTAGCTGCATGTGCCAGTGATGGCGTTGATCGAGATTGGCCGCTGACGGTGAACGTGACTATGCAGGTGCTGATGCCTCTTGTTTTTACGTACCCGTAGGTGGCATAGCCGGCATTGAACTCGTTGCAGCAGCCGATGAGGTTGAGCTCCAGCTCAGCCATGAAATGGTCTGAAGTTTGGGGTTAGTCGCCAGCGAGAAACAAAGGAAGCAGGAAATAGAGGAACTGTGGTCGGTGGCGTTGAAAAAGCTGCAGCGCAGCCAACTTAGCCAGCGTTGGCAGTGTCGATCGAGGCAATGCCAATGGTGGACTCCGCGATTGCCTCCTCGCCGGACTCCCATGCTGACGCCTCCCACCTTCATCCCACTGCCCGTGCTGCGCAGCGTCCTGGGAGGAAGAAAGGAAGGGAAACAGCACAACCCCTGGTTATTCTTCGTCGTCACAGCTTCCACTGTCGGTGGACTCCGCAACCACCTCCTCACCGGACTACCATGCCGACACCTCCCGCCTTCACCCGTCAGTCGCGCTGTGTGGCATCCCGGGAGAAATAGAGGAAGCGAAACAGCTCCTCTACTTCTTTGTCGTCGCAACTTCCGTCCGCGCTGCACTCCACGACCTCCTCACATACACCCTTTTTCCACACACACACACACATATATATTTATTTGCAGTTGGATCTGATATGTTCATTTGGTCCATTTTCAGAAACATTTGAGCATTTAAGCAATATCACACTTGTTTGTTAGTTATGCGCTTTTAGTTTTACTTTTCTGAAACTTAGACCATTGCCACTTTATAAGAGTCTGATAGGTTTCACAATGCAAATATGAATGATCCATTTATCTGTACTATGGGATATTTAGCTTCTGATTCATACATTCGTTTTGTGTTCAAGGTTTGTTCCTGGAAAATTTGAAGAGATGTTTCACAAACATGCAAGAATTCATCCTAATGATCTGACCTCGGATGAGCTGGATAAAATGTTGAAATCCAACCGGGAACCTAAAGATTACCCAGGATGGTATGTATGATATTGATGATGCCTTCAATTATAACTATCATTTAAGCTTTTGGAATTAGCTAACTAAGCTCGAATAAGTAAGTTTTGGGGAACACGCATGAATGAGAGAATAATGAAAATTTGATACTGAAGGGTTGCAAGTAAGACGGAGTGGAGGTTCCTGTACTAGTGCAAAGACAAAGATGGCTTGTTGCATAAAGACACCATTAGATCGGTCTACGATGGAAGTCTCTTTGCATCAATGGAGAAAGAGCAGGCATCAAAGGGGAAGAGGAAATTTGCATGGGCCCAAATTGTTAATCTATTTGCATAATACAAATGCAGTTGTGTAATATTATTTCAAGTTTGGCATGCTTGAACTTATTTTATTAGCAAATTTATGTAAGATATTCTACAATTAATAGAATGCCTGCTCGCTACTCATGCAAAGGTGATGGACTTTCTTATTTTTTAATTAATAATTCAAAGATGGGCTTACAAGGCCACATGGTTCTAGTGGGCTTGGTCTGTGGGCCGATTGGAAAGGGGAAGCTTATCCCAAGACATTGTGCTCCACTTCTGATTTCTGAACTCCTTAAATTGGCTCTCTTTCTTGTTAATCACTTCTTCTGTATATATTACCAATTAATTAAGATTAGCAAAGGGTTGTAATTTGGATAGAAAAATGAGGAGTGTGGGTTGTAATGGGCCCAGGGCCCATTACTTGACCCACTCGCGGGAAAAGCGGGCCCGCTCCTCCCAAGAAGGCGCAGTCGCGCAGCACGATTTTCTCAAGCAGTAGGGTTGTTAATCTAATTACAACAAATTCAAGGAGCAAACTGGAAAAATTTCACCGCATTTTACTAAATTGTTATTTATTTTTATCTGCACATCCTAGCTTGTGTTTTTGCTAATTTGCCGTGTGCCGCAATCCGTGTCAAAAATTGAATTGGAAACGTTTGGAGGACAGTATTAAACATGCATTATGTAAGTTAGTGAATGACTATTTGAATGATTAAATTAGTAGTTAATTGTTATGTTTGGTATAGTGGCATTTAAATTACTTAAGTATTAGTTTAAATGCATTTCCGTTCAAAACATTTTTTCATAAATATAAATTAAATCTCATCCATGTAGTAAACAAATCCTTGGTGTATATGCTCATGAATTAAATGTTAGCGAGGACCTTGTCAACATATTGACATATGTCTTCTCCCCCCATTGAGCACTCCCTTCTATTTTTATTAATATATCTTATCATTATAAGTTACAGCTGATTCCTCAAAAGCATTAATTATGGCCTATTTAAATGCAATACAATAGCTAATGAGGGAGGGAACTAAGGGTGGGGTGAGCGGGTTCGGGTAAAAAATATGATAAATTTACTTGGGGTTTAAGTATTTCGGGGAAAGGGCATTTAATATGGTCAAAAATTTAATTTTATTTAAATGATAAACTATATTTTATATTCTACCCAAGAAAAAAGAATTTATTGTCCATATGTACATTTATAATTTGAAAATCTAACATAACTAGTCAAAGACCTGTGCCGGTACATTTAAAATTTGTTAATAATATATATTAATAATATAAAATTAAAGCATGTATAGAATCTTTAATAACAAATATTAAAATAAGTAATACATACAATTTTAAAATCAATTGTTATTAAAAAATAAATGATATCCTAAATGTATTAAAATTTTCTTATTTAAGTAAATTATTTTTTCCTAAAGCTCTTAACTATGCAATAATAAAAATAAAAAAAAGATTATTTTGAATATTTATTAACATATAAAATATTTAGTTCAAGTAAAATTATATGTAAGCACAACTCCAAGTTAAATTAAGTAGATATTAAAAAATAAACACTTTCAAGAATAACGTGAAACAACTTTTTATCGAGAATAAGAATAATAATAATTAATAAGTATTTTTTAGTTAATATTTATTTTAGAAGCATCTAATTCATATATAAGTTTAATATAAATAAGGATATGAATATAGCCATATTAAAAAAACTCCCTACCTTGTGTATCAACTAATCAACTATATCGACACAAAGTTTTTACCTTGTTATTATCAAAATGTTTATTAATATGAGGCTGGTTAACAATAGATGTTTAAGCACCGATGGTTCACGATGATCATACAGGGCACACTGATCATTAATTGGGGGTGCTCAATCTATCCCCCAAATGTATATACCATGGGAGAATGTGATGACTAGTCGAGGATTTATACTAAAGTAATATTTATCGATTTAAACTAGATGCAATCGAATGAATGGATCAGACCTCTTCTTCAAACCAATATATAAAAATAAAAAAGAAAAAAGACGGGAAATTATTGTTGATAATAATATATAATAACATAAAATAATTAGCATAATCTTAGGGAGCAAAGCGCAAAATGGAATGGGGCAAAAGAGAAGTAATTTGGGGAGTTTATGTGCTCACGCCTTCCCTCCATATCCAACCGAACTTTATTTCCCTCCTTTCCCTCAGTTTTCTTCTTCCCAACCCCCTTCCCCGCCCAGATCTCCCTCCGCCGCCGCCGCCGTCTCCGATCAACCCCCGCCTACCCCAGCTTCCGATCCCCCTCCCTTCTTGCCGCAATTGGAAACCGCAAATGTCGGGCGCCGGAGCACACAATCGGGGGGCGGCGCAGCCGAGACGCGGCGGCGGCGTCGGCCGGGCAGCGGATCTTCCGGTCTCCGGCCAGGCATATGCCCTTCGTCTCTTCCACGCCGGCGTTCGCGTCGCCGGATGAGTACCATCGCTTCCCCGGCGGCGGCGGCGACGGAGGGGTGTCGGGGCGTGGGTCGTCGGCGGAGGACGATGGGGACGCGCTGGTTTTGCGGACGCCGGTTAGTTTGCTTAGTCCGTTTCTGAGTTGGTTGATTTTGTTGGTTCTTGGGTTTGGTTGCTGTCTGCGTGCTTGATTATGCTTGTGCTGATTGTTCTAACGGTGGCTTTTGTGGGCATCTTTTGTGTCGAATTGCAATGCTGGTGTGAAGTGTCATCGTTCAATTTGTAAAAAGATGTATTTTTTCGTTGGTTGAATAGTAATTGTGCGTGCTGTGTGGTTGTCCGATTGTGAACTATGATCACGAGCACTTTTGCGTTTCGTAGTTTCTTATTGAAGCAGGATTAGTTATTGGTGGAGTGTTATCTGAGGTTTGTTGGTTGGAAAGTTTACAAATTGGAAGAATAGATCTTTTAAGGAAAGGATGTTGGAAATTGGAGTTGACTTGTTGGGTGTTGTGTTTAGTTGAAGAGGAAGCATCAAATGGAAGAATGTGAAGCTGATTCGAGCGAGTGGGCAGTAGGGACTGGGGCTGGGGAGTTCGTCAACGGCCACCGAGGAACGCCCGTATCAGGAAAGTCTCAAATTTACAACAAGTCTAAGCCCCACAAGTACTCGAAGAGTGGATTGCAAACCCCTCTACCAAATTCTTCAGGTTAGCTCGGATTGTTGTGCTTTTCCTTTGGGCATTTATTTGACTTTGAAACTACTGCTGACTGACATGTTCATGTTTCTTTCCCTCTTTAACATGGCTTGTGTAATTTCCCAACACTGACTAGAGATTGTTATTGGTAAATTGTAGGCTCCCCTGCCGGAAATTCTCTGACTCCTGCTGGATCTTGTCGCTATGATAGCTCTTTGGGTACGTTTTTCAATTGGATTTTTTATTTTCCTGGCTCAAAGACGATGCTGTCAGGTTATTTGGCCTGATGCACTTAAAATAGGGCCTATGAATTTAAATGTTCTTGTCAAAGCTCTTATATTCAAGATAATCTAGGCGGAGCTTGTGTTTAATGAGTTTTTTTGTGCAGGTCTACTGACCAAGAAGTTTGTCAGTTTAATTAAACATGCTGATGATGGGAGCCTTGATCTGAATAAAGCTGCCGAAGTGCTTAAGGTATGGATTAAAGGTTTTCAGGAATAATTATCCTTTAGCCGCCTCTTGCACTGGAGACCTTACTTTGGATGTTCAATATTTGCTCACATTTAAGTGTTCCCCCCTCCTAAGCAGGTCCAAAAGAGGCGGATATATGACATAACAAATGTGTTGGAAGGAATTGGACTAATAGAGAAGAACCTAAAGAACAGAATACAATGGAAGTAAATCCTGAATTCTTTTGAGGTTGATACATAATTATCTAATTTCTGATTGCAGATAGAATCCTAATCATTCTTGATCTTTTTCTAGGGGGTGTGATGTTCTGAAGCCTGGAGAAGTTGATGATGATATCACAAGTATGCAGGTCTGTGGACATATATCTATCTAGTGGTCATCAACATATTTGGTAGTATGCTTATGTGACTGAATTCAAATTTTCTTTAATTCACAGGGAGAGGTGGAAGAACTTTCAGTCGAGGAGCATGAATTAGATGGCAAAATTAGGTTTTTTCTGACATTCTTCACCCCTATAACTGAGCTATCTTGTTCTGAGGTTTTCCACCTCATATCGCTGACATTTGTCCTTCATTTTAGGGAGATAAAGGAAAAACTAAGAGATCTTAGTGAGGATGATTATAACAAAAAGTGAGTACACAAGTCTTTCCTTCACTTGTTCTTGTGGTTGTACCTTTCATCTGTTTTTTGTTCTTGACTTCTGCTTCAATTTTTTTTTCATAGGTGGCTTTATGTCACCGAGGAAGACATAAAGACCCTACCTTGCTTTCAGGTTCGTCTTTTTTGTGTACTGTAGTATATGAAGCACATTTATGAGTTGTTCCTCATTCATTTTAGGATTGCTAGCCAAAGTTCTTCGACATTATGAGCTTCTAACTTTGTTTTGGCGTTTTTCAGGATCAAACATTAATAGCTATTAAAGCTCCTTATGGTACAACGTTGGAAGTTCCTGATCCTGATGATGTGAGTTAATTGTGGAGAGCATCATGTTTTAACGATCATAAGCTGTTACTTAACTGAGCTAATTATTTTACCGGTGATGTGAAGGGTGTTGATTACCTGCAAAGGCGGTATAGAATTGTCCTGAGAAGCAGCATGGGCCCAATTGATGTCTATCTTGTCAGGTATTAAAACCGTTGTGGCATCTGGATCCTTGCATTTTCATCACTAGCCTGTATAGTATTTAATGCATTTTTATTTAATCGCTCATTTTCAGTCAATTTGAGGAAAAGTTTGAGGAGGTTAATGGGGTTGGTGTACCTCCAAGTTCATCACATGGCACTACCACTATGTGCATTCAGGAACCTGGAGATTTGTCTGCTATAGAGAAACTGAGAGAGAGAAATAGTTTAGGGTTAGCTAATGTAGATGATCCCCGTGTGGATTGTTCTGATCCAAGTACATCAGAAGACTTTGTGAATGGAATCATGAAGATTGTTCCTTCAGATATAGACGTAAGTAAATATGACTTCAAACAATCTTATCTATGCTTGAAATATGTGTAGCTATTAGACCATCAATTATACATCTTTGTGAGTGGCATCAAATATTCTGCGTCATAAAATCTTTGGGGCTTGCCCCTGTCCATAATAATGGCTGATGAACTGTTATGAACTGACTTTACAATGCTGTCTCTTTTTTCCATGCCTTCATATGTATCATGATTTTAGCACTCATAGTACTTGATTTGAGGTGTTCAGTATAACTTTAAGAATTCTAGCGAATAGAATGATAAATAGGTTTGATTGATGATATATATTGGGCCATGTTTGCAGACTGATGCAGATTACTGGCTTTTGTCGGATCCTGGGGTCAGCATAACAGATATGTGGGAGACGGACGGTATCCTTAAATTAAACCGCAAAAATGTTCCTTGTCGTGTGTTTGCATTGTTAACCTCTCTTTTTAAAGAAGGATTTCCTTGACATTTGGTCGTCAGGTACTGCGATGGAGTGGCTTGCAGTAGAGGACTTTACTGCAGATATGAGCACAAAGGTGCAGTCTGCGCCGTCAGGAACTAAGGATTCGCTTCCCTCAACAAATAGTGTCCATACCACCGGACTCAGTTGATTTGGATGTGGCGAATAAGGTGAAGGACGAATCATGAGCAGCTACTGGTACCGCCGAGAAAAGCATTTGGCCAGTTTAGTGATGCTGTCTCACTCATATTTGTTGATCATAAAACAAGGGCGAGTTGAAGCCAAATATTGAGTCATTCATGTTGGAGGCGAAGTATAATCGTACTGTCTGTTGTAAAGCATGGTACATAGGAAAAATGAAGTTTTATATTTGTGTGTACAGTTTACATATGTTGTCATAATGATGCAGTTGTTAGCAATAATATTTCTGTAATTTTTCTCTGGGAACTATCTCAATTAGTTTCCCCCGTCAACTTTGCCTCTTCGTTTTAATATGAACCGTTATGGTCTAGAAGACAATTGTGTAATATCCCTCATTTTTATAGTAAGTATCTCTTCATATATGTACTACAAAGTTAGAAATTCTGACCAGCAAATACGAACATGTATGCTAACAAAAGATGACAGGTAAAAAATCATTTTTCTTCGTTCTCTGATTTCTTGAAGCTACCAATCCAGCTAGCAACAATTGGAGTCAAGGCCACCGTGGGCGGAAACCTGATGGGAGAAGCAGCCTTGTGAGCTGCATATGCGAGAGCAAATGTCCCGACCTTCTCCCCTGCCTCATTTGTTGAAATCCCCACCTGAAAGAGGAAAGGCAAAGCAAAGAGGGACCTCTGCTCAGTTAAGTCAATTATAGCCAATCTATGGGATGAAAATCCCCGTCAAATCTAATGTCCAGTTCCAATAAACCCATATGAGTTTTCGGTGCTTTGAATCTAATTTAGTTTTTGCTACGAAGTTGGAAATTGTTATGTAAGTGCACCTTCTGAAGAAGAGCTGCAACGTCAATCCCTGCACTGATGAGAAGATAGCACAGAGCAAACGAGACTAACGACAAGGATATGGATGTGGCCAGATATGCTCCGCCATACTTAGCCAATAGCTCCTTCGCCTCGTCTGTCCGAGATTTCTTCTTCTCCCCCACTTCCTTATCATCCTCTTTCGAACTAAATATCTGTATGTAGGCGGCAAAAGATGATTACCATAGATATATTGATTACACAAATTACCATGAACATTTGGCAAGGATGAGTGATTACTTTCCAGAGGCCAGCTTCCAGGCCATATTTCTGCGTAACTTCCTCAGCAGATTGGCCAGGGTTGGTCTCTTTGGTGTCTTGGGCGGCTCTGACTCTCCATTGCTTGGGTTTGGCGTTGAGTTGAGGGGAAGGAAGAAGCCTGGGGATGGATGAGTTGCAGAGAGGATATGGGTCTTTGGATGAAGGGGAAGGGATTACAGTGCCGTGAAGATTTATGAGGGGAGAAACTGCCATCGCCGAGCTTTCTCCTCCCACACCCCGGGCGAACCAAGCACTCAACACCTTTTGTACTTTGTGTAGCCAAAGCCAGCCTTATCATCATCGCAACGAAGCATATAAAAAGCGTTTCCTTGGTGATGAGAATGCAAACGACGTGGCCAGGAACAAACCCGCATATATTACTTTAGATCCGCTGCAACTGTTGCTTTGTGATCAACATACAAATACAAGTTTTGGTAAAAACAAACAAACAAACACAAACGAACACTATAATTTTATTCATTAGGATCGCCTATATTAGGATCAAATTCACCTGTGTTTATGTGACCAGAAGGGTAACCCTCTCATTCCATTCATTTTTTTAAAAGAAGTTTTGGCGAGCCCTTTTATTTGTCTTTAGATTGATGGCTAGATTCGAGGATTATTCTTTTTTGTAACATTATTTGAGGGGGAGTTTTGAGGAGTAAAGAAGAGATTTGTAACAAAAGATATCATGTAGATTCATGTGACGTTTGCTCTTTGTACTCGGTAATATCCCTCAAGTGTAAATGGGATATATAAAACTGGATGCTCTAAGCCATCTTGTAGAGAGTAATCTCTCCGCCCATTAAATTTTGGACTATTCGATTGTAAAGACGACCCCGAATAAATAAAAAATAATTTATAGCCATCATTGCCGGCAGCGTATTGCTAGATGGTGACCGCTTTAAGTCGGATCCGGCCGCATAGGGTGGGATCTAGCTGCCATACTTGAAAAAAAAAGGCCACCGATCCGGTCATCGGTGGTTTTCTTTGTTTTTTAAACCGATTTCTTAAAGTTTTGTTTGGGTCGTTCTTTAAAAAATAAAAAACAAAAAATCGTAACCCCTCCCCCAACTTTTTGGCCATGCAGCTGCATTGGCCAGAATCGACCGTAGGTGGCCGGACACAAGTACGGTAGTAGGTAAACTAGAAGGGGAACAGGAAATTATTCTGGGTTTTGTTGATTTGCTACGTGATGATTTTGTTGAAAAAGATCGAAGTCGCGGTATTTATTTCACTCAAGCCCATCGGTTGTGCGACCACAAATCTGGCCACGTGGTGGTACGGCCAAATCTGGCTGGCCATGCCCTGACATCACCTTTTTTGTAAAAAAGTGCAAATGTCGGCAAAGGCCAAGGCCAGCCGACCGCCGCCACTAGTACGCCTCAGCGACTTTTGTCAACCATCTGGACTACCACCTCCACTCCTATGCAGCTGTCATCTCCGGCTTCTCCACCCTCCTCTCCTCGGCCTGCACTGATGCCCTCGCCACTGTGCCCCACATCCTCGCTATTGCCCTCCTCTCCCCAACTCGCGCAGGCTCCCTTGCTGTTGCACCCCACATTCTCACCATTGCCTGAGCGTCACAGCTTCTTTGACCTCCACTAGCTTGGTCAGTGGCGACCAGGCTCATCCAGCCTTTGCCGGGATCTATCACCGGCCATTGTCCTCCTCTCCCCAGCTCGCTCTGACACCTTAGCTGTTATCATATATATATATATATATATATATATATATATATATATATATATAGACACACACACACATTTCTAATTCGTGGGCATACTATTAATTTCTTTCGTGTGTAATTTGAAGTTCTAATAAATCTTTATTTGGTGGATCTAATCACTGAGGATGAGGGCTGGAGAGGTGAACATTACATCCCAAAATAGTCATATTAAGTTGTAAACAAACCAAGTGATTGTGGCAGACAACAAACATCAAATAGACTCTAGATTTCCTCCAACAATCTATCATACCATCCTTTTTAACACCAATACAATTGGCCACTTAATTCTTCAAACCTCTCATTACCCAACCTCGACGTCTTCCTCCTCTACCATGGCTACTACCATGACCACCATCGAGGCCTCCCTAGTAATTCTCCATCAGATGAACTCCATCACCGCCACCCTCACCCTACGGCAAAAGTACCTGCCGGCCAAGAAGAGGTACGGCTATTTCTCCCGCGTCTACGAGTCCAACTTCGATCTCCCATCCTCCCCCTCCCTCACCCACTCCCTCGTCCTCTTCGACAACCTCCTACCCCAGCCACGGCTTCTTCCAACGCTCATGGCACCACATCTTCGGTGGCCTCCGTAGCTCCTTTGACGCCTGCATCCACACCATCTCCGCTACCTTCCACCACCTCCTTGCCATCTTTTTCACCAGCGTTCCCATGGATAAGTTGTTGGATTTATCCCACATCATATTTGGAGGTAATTGGTTACTTGTATATAGGCTAATGTGAAAGCCTTATTTCTTGAATTAGCTTTTTGATTAAGAAAGACCCATGAAACTTGTTTATGCCTTGAACTGGAACTACACTATAACATGTGGTGATTCGGGTGGTATGATGTGTGAGAAGAGTCTCCTAGAACTTCACTATAACATGTGGTGAGGGGGAGATGATTTGGATGGTAGCCAACCTGAATTGGAGTTTCTTGAAAATTCACTATAACATGTGGATTATATAGTGAATGTGAGATGATTCGGATGTGTGATGTGTGAGAACTTCACTATAACATGTGGTGAGGGGGAGATAATTTGGATGGTAACCAACCTGAATTGGTGTTTCTTGAAAATTCACTATAACATGTGGATTATATAGTGAATGTGAGATGATTCGGATGTGTGATGTGTGAGGGGGATAATTATTGTGTCCGAATTAGAGTCTCCTATAATATGTAGACTTAGCGTGTGGTGAAGAGAGATGATTTATGTAGTATGATGTATAAAGGGGAGAATTTTTGTGTTTATCCCACCTAGCATGTTGTGAAGGGAGATGATTCACATGGTATGATGTGTGAAAGGGAGAATTATAACCAACCCAAATTGGACTCTCCTATAACATGTGGACCTAGTATGTGGTGAAGGGAGATGATTCATGTGGTATGATGTGTGAAGGGAGAATGGTTATATTTATCTCACATCATATTTGGAGGTGACCGGTGACTTGTATATAGGCTAATAGTAAAACGTTATTATTGATCCAGCTCTAACTTTTACTAACTCTAGCTTTTAAATTAAAAAATCCTCTAAAACTTATTTCAAGTACTTTTTGAGGGTCCATATGGCCCAATACAAGTGACTAGCTAGCCGTGCACTCCTACGTAGAACATCTTTAATTCATATCTATTATCTATCTACCATGTACATATTTGTTTGTTTTCTCTAATTTATATTTATTATTATTATAGACTATGGCTATACCGTATGTTCACAAATATTTTCCTTTTCTGCATGGGTTTTGCATGGTTGATTCGAATTTGAGAGCAACGAATATAGTAGATGAAGCGTTAGTTGTGTCGATCATGGTGCAAGTTTATAAAGGCACCTAGCTTGCAATATTGTACAAGAACTGTCGAATTAAAAAAAATCAACAAACTAATTATTTCAAATGGTTTAACTGTTTACATTCTTCATTAAATCGTCACTGTGCATGGGTAGTCTTCGTTTCAATCTGGCCGGCGAGTTCGCCAGAACTTTCTCCGATCGGCGCGAATCGTTTCATGATTTGATTGATCTTTCATGGTCTGTACTGCGTTCAAGTCGCCGATGATTTTGTGCTCCACCGTCCCTGTTTGTGCCGGCGGCTCATATTTCACGTTGGCCACGGGCGGTTGGGACTCCGACCGCCTCGAAATGAGGCGCGGCGGCGGCGATTGCCTTCGGGAAGACGGCGGCGAATGCCTTCTTGGTTCTGGCTCCGCTGGTGTCGGGCTCTTCATATCAACCCTCTATAACATAACAAACGCAAGCATCATGCATGGATTCATATGGTGACAAGCTATACTCAATTTTTTCCATAAACTTCTTTGATTAGCTTTATGTTTCATTACACAAACATCACATTCTAATTTATATGGAAAGCTATTGCTCAATTTGTTTCATGAATTTCGGCTAACTGTTCACGGCGCCTTTCAATTACCTTAGAGGAAACAGAGGCTGCTCTGTTCGACTGGGAGGCAAAATACCGGAGAGCTTCAAAGAATTTCGTCTGGCCTTGCTCGGCAATGTTCTTCCAGTAGAGCACGGCCATGTCTAGAGCTCCGGCCCTGGCCTCCAGCAACTTCCGATCGATGTCTGTTTCGCGTTGTGCAACGTATGGCAGCAAGATGGTCTCGTAAACATATGTCGCTCCCTGCAATTCTTATTTGTTAGATCCAACTGTGTTGTTTCATAGGAGTTAGATCGAGATCAACTGCAATGCCAATTGCATGCACTGGTTAATCGTCTTACCCTTGTTCTTGGGTACCACAGGTAGATAATGAAGGCGAGCTTGGCTTCTCCGTACATGGGCAACCTTCAAAGACCACAAGCATATGAAAGATTAAATTCAAACAAACATTAGTTGTATTAGCAAGATCTTGGTCGAAATTGTTAATTACCAGGATATGAATACGTCTCCAATTCTTTCAAAAACGGTTATGATTGAGATTATGATCCTGCAACATCAGATCAAACGATTTAGGCAAATATTATAATCCCAATCACAACTAAAAAACTAAGTTTATTTTATGCTAGCATGTTTTGGTCATGATCTGTTTTTTGGGTCGTTCATAACTATAACTAATGCAATAGTTGTACTACTTTAATGCAGTTGGTACTACAAGAGGTAGCCTGGTGTATAAAATACAAAAGCATGAAGAAAATGCGCAGTAGATCGGTTGAACTACTCAGAACTCCCTAGAAAATACTATGTTGCAGGCACATTGGTACACACATAACACACTCAATAAAAAGGCTAGGAACACAAATTAATGAAGTATTGAGGGCATTTATGATTGACTTGATCAAGATTAGTAATGAATAACTATTAATTTCCAAAAAAAAAAAATCCTAATTAGGCATGGAACTGACAATGTAAAATTTCTGGTATGACAAGTGAATTCTCGTGGATAACCTACTTCAGTTCTACTTTCATTTTCATAGATGGAAAGCCAAATGATAGGTTTGGTTCTGTTCTTTCACTGTTCAATCCCAACAAAACATTTCAGACATAAAACTATTATAAGAATCAAAGAACAGTTGGGTAATCAAGGTAAGAATATGAATTGCCATTCCATGGAGCAAAGAAACGCATCCGAGGACTGAAAACTTCGTTTTCTTGCATGGATAAGAAACCATACCAGTATTGACACCAGAATCTAAGTTCTTGATTATCGGCTCTGTTTTTCTCCACAGTTTTGAAGCATTCAAATGCTGGATATACATATCCAAGCAGAAGCCTGCAATACCAACGCAAGAAACCATCGATCCATGCGACAGGAAGAAATCAATAATACCAGCAGATAGTTTTTCGTTTTCAAGGTCGAGAACATATAACTTACACTAGGCCCTTGGTAATGAAATCTCCCAACATTTTCTCTAATAAAAACTTCAATGAGAAGATTTCTGAAAGGAAAAAAATGATTCTTTCAATGAAACATTGTAACTCAGGCCCAGAAAGCAAGACGAACAAGCAATTCCTCGAATAAAACTTGTTGATATATGTTTCCATACAACAAGAATTGATTCGAACAAGCATTTAAAAAAAACTCCAAGAAGTATAGTAAGTACCTCAATAAAATCTGGGAAGAAGGCAATGATCAAATTTTTTGGAAACAAGATAGCTTCCTGTACTTCAAAATCTCTACCAAATCTGCTAGCTTGTATTTAACGCAGAACAGAACAACCGAGAAAGTCTTCTTCTCCAAGTTGTTTGATCGCTAAGGTTCTTCTTACCGCTCTTCTTCTTTGTATCCTTGTCTTCCAACCTTCTTAAGAAGTCAACACCTTAGACGAATTCCCAAATGTTAACACGGAAACAGGAATAGGCCTTCAATCAACCCGGAGCTAATTGCCAGGAACCTACTCAACAACATAAAAAATGGATCTCTAGAACTCCTTCCCTTGCCTATAACTTGAACGAGTCAATCAGAACGGGGCAGTTGTCTGTATTTATATCCAAGACGTGAGAGTCAAGCACGAAGGAGTGCAGGAAAAGAGTCGTCTCTCCTTATATTACTTATCCCTCCACCTATTATACATATATATACATTCACAAATGCAGAAAAACTTACATTCTTGTAAGTTCCTTTGCTTAGAAGCTTCGTCTCCGCTTCTTCAACTTTTTTCAGACAAACCCAATAGAACGTCCTTTCTGTGTGTAAAATGGTAGGAATAATAAGCGGGTACGTGAATAGATGTAAAATTTTATTTTATTTTACTCTGAAAAACTCTCGGAGTCATTTCATTTTATAGTTTTTCCGGTAAAATTTTATAGACAACTCTATAGTTAGAGAGATTTAGTAATTGACTCCCCAAATAGGTTAGTCCTACAACACGTACAATGATCTAAGGCTCTAGGCTGAGTAGTAGGAGCAAATTTTAATTTGTTATAAGCCATGTTGATAGACTCAATGAGTCCTTGCTAAAACCGTGGGAAAATAAAATAGCGCCTACAAAAATGAGTAATATATATAGTTTTATCCATAGTTTATTCTTTATCTCTAAAATCCTATTTTATTTGATTTTTTCAGTTATATATATATATATATATATATATATATATTTTCAGATCCAAAGAAAATAGGATTTGATTTATATATATATATATATATATATATATAATAATATTATTTCTTCATTTTCCTTGCTTAACTTCAAAAGGGGGAACAACAAAGATGCTCTACTCATTCGATTTCTTTATCTCTTTGTAAATTATATGCTTGCGACAATATGGGCAAAATTTTCTCAATTTTAATTGATCGGGTGTATTGCGTTGATTCCTTTGTGTAGGTGCTATGGATAACTGATCTTACGAGCTGATCTTGAGACGGTCGTGTTCGACTCAACTCGACTCGGTTATAACTCAAACTCAACTCGTAGTTCGACTCGATAAAATAATATAATAATATAGCATATATATATATATATATATATGAAATATAATAATAAAAAAGTAAGATAGTTGAGATGGTAAATATTCACTTTGATGACTTCAAGGTTGTGGGTTTAAACCACAATGACCTCATTTTTTTAATGAGGTACTTTTGACTTTTAATATCGAAACTACTTTTGACTTTTAATATCGAAACTAATCGAGCTAGTAGCGAATGAGCTCACAAAAATTGAATAGCTTAAGTATATTCGATCTCAAGTCAAGTTTGAACACATAAAAGATATTCGAGTCGAATTTAAGCATATATGTCCAAAACTCGTTCGATCTCGAGTCGAGTTTGATCGGGTTTCGAACTATTCGAGCCGAGTTCGAACACATGTTGAGTTCGGCTCGCTCGTTCAATTAACACCCCTACTATCAACTTCTTGGCTTAAAAAATGTAATCTTTCTAGATAAAATCGGTTGATTAGGACAAAATTTTATCCCTTAAAGAACCATAGGTGCGTTTTTACGAATACAGTTAAAAATAAAAATAAAAAATTGTGTGAAAGAAAGAATCAATGTGTGGACCGCAACCCCTTTTTTCGTAGCAAAAATTGTGTGAAAGAAAGAATCAATGTGTGGACCCCAACCCCTTTTTCGTAGCAAGCTTTTACTAAGGAAAGAAACCAAGCTAAATAGGGTTTTTCCCTGATTTTTTAAAAAAAGATGAATAAGTTAATCAAGTCCCGAAAGTTATTAATATATATATATATACAAATTAGGTAAATAAATATTTTAAAATAATATAAATTATATATTTATCAATTTTATGTATCAAAATAAGTAATTTTTAGTTAATTTGATATAAATTTATATTTATATAATTAAAATTTAATGTAAATAATTCTTTGTTAAGAATCAAGTTGACTCAACTCCGTGAAATGGCGAGTTAGTCTAAATTTCGAATCCAAATTCCATAAAAAAGTCAAATTGGAGAGATGGCGGTTGGAATTTGAAAGGGTATTTTTGTCATACCGTATCCTTATATTTGGGAACAGGGAGACAGGGAGATAGTCCACTGACAAATTAACTAACTATTTTTAAGAACGATAATGACAGAAATTATCTTTTAGTATTGAAATTAAAATTGGTCGCAATCAACGTTTGGGTTGACGAGGTAGAAATCATCATCGGTCAAGTTGTACGTCTTCATAACGCTGTAGCATGTGTCCTCATCTTTTACTCCATACGCTAAGAAACATTCTCATCGTCTTCTGTCATTAGTTTTTAACTGTTGCTTGCATCAACAAAGCCTTTGGTGAAGAAACATAATGCAAGCAGGCTGGCTGAAACTTTTAAACTAAGGCGCAGCTTTTTGAAAGGGTAGAAACTAAGTTTGGTTTTGTATAAAAAAGGAGAGAAGATGTTAATCGGGGTTGTCTTTTGAATTGTTAATTGAATTCTGAATTTGTTTCTTTTCCTGTAATCTTCATCTTTCCAATTGATTGATTGAGGTTGGAGTGGAAGATTGATTCGATCATGGGAGGAAAGAAACCACTCTCCTCCATTGTAACCATCGATCCTCAACTTCCGGCCGATGTTGGTAACAAAGTGGTATTAGAGCCATTGGGAGTTGAAGCAAGGATGGACAAATTGGAGCAACAAATAGAAAAGATGGGAGCTGAGATGGCTGCGAACATGAAGTCTAGTGTGGAAAAGATTGCTGGAATAGAGGTTGTTTTGGTTGGAATTCAAGAACAGTAGAAGATTCTGGTTGCCTATAAAGTTTCTTCTTCCAAAGTGGAGCAGCAAAGGTCAAAATTTAAAATGGGGATGAATCAGAGTAAGATGGAGAATGAGTAATCAATTGACTGATCTCCAAGAAGATCTAGGCACGATAGAGATGCTCATCGGACCTGGGAAGGAAAAGGGAGATGTAACACCCCAAATCCGGTCCACACTCGTGAACCGAACCGGCATGTTACCGGCCCCGGTTAGGTCGGCTAACCCGAACCTAACTCATACGGATCCAATCTCGGCGTCTTAAGATGAAGATACAACTCTCAAAGCATGGATGAATACACAAACCCTAACATGGTACTACGTGAATGACATACAAATCAGAGTGCACACCAAGACAATTCCGATAAAAATTAATGAAAACTTTGAAATATAACGGATAGAGTTTCCCCTAAAAATGCAATTAGGGGCCACCCTGTCAAATATACATATGCAAATATATATCTAACCATATATCAAATAATTTCATTCATATAAAATATAAAATCTAACATGCTGTAACTTATTTTAAAACTTGGGTCTCAACCCACTCCGCTGCGCAACTCTGATCATATTTTGCATTCTGTTATCGTGTCTTAACATTTCATTCATATCATATCATCATGCTCAAACATTTACTCATAGCATGTGTATAAAATAACATCATAACAAAACATTAAATATTTAATCACCCAATGTGTGTGTGCAGAAGACCTTATTGCTCCTCCGTCCCAGCTGGCTCATCCATCTCGTGCTTATCACCTACATATATATAAGAAAAACGTCAGTAACAAGCGTTACTGGTCCGGAAAATAAAATAACTATAACAAACTGGCTATGAGAGCAAACTCTCATCTGAAAGAAAACATCATACTCCACATGAACACTCTGAAGGGCACTACTGAGGAGCCACTGGGCTGCAGACCCGGTAGCATCCCGAACTTACTGCTCTGCTGCTGATACTGTGCTACTCTCAGCACTTCTTTTTCAGTACTTCTCATGAAACTTTATCCTAAGCCCTCTCCGAACCTCCATATCTCTCCTGGCCTTGAGCACGAAGGCCGAGTACTCTCAGGCAGTCGCCTTTAGTACCCTTTGAACCACAAGTCCGGACATGCGCTGTACTAAACAGTACCCGTAAACCTCCACGTTCTCCGGGTGTGAGGAACTCAAACGCGGAGTTGTCAGGATCCCTCGGGAATGGAACAGTCCGCTGGCACTAATCCAGAGCCCGCTTTGACTGTCACGGCATCCTCTGCATGGTACGTGCAGTCGGTTTCTCCATCTCTCGTCTCACTGAAAACTCGATAAAACTATATATATAGGCCTGGGAAGGGATTCATATAATAGGCCCGAAGGCAACTTGTGGTGGATCTTGTTTTCGAAATCATCCTCGAGGGATCTCATCCTCGAGGGGTTATTAATCCGGAAATATTCGATTAAATGGCCCGAGTTAAGTGGGATCCAATAAAACGCCACTTAACCCGCCCTGCAATAATAAAATAAACATACAATGGAAGAGCGTAAAACAAGACGAGTCCTAAACGGACCTGGTGGAAGCTCCAAGCGTGTCATCGCGCCTAGGCGGCGAGCTCCTACTTCGTACCTACACATCAAAACTAGATACTAACGCCCGCTAACTAAATGATGCATCAAACTCAACAAACATCACACAATACGAATAACATCCATCAACAATCAAGTAATCATAATGTAAAAATAATTCTACGTCATCCTATTCATACCAATTTTATACCGTTTTTCTAAGTTACGTCATACTCGATTAACATGCTCATATTTACTTATCTCACTAGACTACTTATCCTCCATGCACTATCAATCACATCATGTAACTTCATTCATACTCTGATATTCATCATGATAATTAATCAACCCTAGCATGCTATGCTAACAATTATCATCAATTTTTAAATAAATCAATCGGAGGTAATTATACCTCACGTCGTCGGCAATCGGCGACGACTAGGGTTCCGTCGCGCGTCTCGGAGCTCGAATTCGGCGCTCCTCGGCGTCCGACGTTCGATCGAGTCCAACTAGGTGAGCTCCGCGGAAGATCCGGTGAATTCCAGCGAATTCCAGAAATTCCGATTTTTCGGCGGTTTTCCGGCCGCTACTGGCGGTTTTCCGGCGGCTTCCGGTGGTTTTCCGGCGACAATCGCCGGCGGCGTCTACTAGTCGGAAAGGGGTCGTGTTGGGTACCCTCGGAACCGGCTCGGCGAGCCCGACTCATCTATGGCCTCAACATGGTCGACGGAGTTGGCGGCTCGCCGGAAAATGGTCAAAACAGTGGTGGCGGCGGTGGGTGACTCGATCCGGCCGGGATGGGCGGCGCTGGCCTCCGTTCCGGTCGGGGACAGTCGTGGGTTGGTCGAAGACGTCGAGGTGACCACTCGATCACGGCGGCGACGGTCGCCGGCGGCGGAATCGGCAACGTGACCGCAACGCGGCCGCGGCGTCGCGGCGTGGTTTCCTCGCGTCGCGGCGGTCCGATGGGGGCCGGACCTGGTCGGGGCGGCAGGGCGACGCCGTGGCCGGGCTGGGCGGCGTCGATCGGCGGCCAGGCGGCGCCGGCCGTGGCGGCGGTGGCGCGCGAACAGGGGCGGCGCGGCGAGGGTTTGGGCGCGGGGGAAGAAAAGTCGGGGTGAAAATGGGTGGCAAACTCGTAAATAATACTTGACTCGTCTCCGGCTCGAGTCAAGTATCATAACTAACTCGTATTAAATCCTAAAAAATTTCATAAAAATCGGGAAAAATCCTGTAAAATCAAACAACACCAAAAAAATTATAATGACATGCTCTAGAACTATCAACCCACCCAAACTGCCCGAACGCGTCCTAACGCGGTAAACGGCCTAATACTAATTCTACGATCCCCTATATATAAAAATAAAAAAAATGACTGGCATACTCTCATATATCTGATAACTCATTCTGTTCTGCTGTATTCATGACGTTATCATCATATATTTGGGTACGCATGACCCTCATAGCTCATACACGCGACCGGCGTCGGCTTGGCACACGTGTCCTGAAACTGACTCAACTCGAAAAATAACGGTCGACCCGACCGGTTCTGAATATAAAACCCTGACTCGAATCGTGGGTTTTACAGGAGAGGTATCAGAAATCTAATTGGATCTACACGTTCTAAATTCCTGCAACTAATTCCATTGAAATTTCCTAAGTTTTCTAGTTCGGAGGATCCTGGATTCTGGTTGATGAGGGCAGAATGATTTTTATGTGTCATAATATAGCATATGACGATCAAGTGACTGTTGCTACCTTCCATTTAGAAGGACATGCTCAGATCTGGTATCAAATCTTGTGGGAGGAGGAAGTTGAATTGACTTGGGATCAGTTTAGAGATCGAATTCTTGTTAGATTTGGACCTTCTGCTTTTGATGATTACATAGGTGAATTGATTAAGTTGCAGTAGTTAGGAAGTGTTTCAGAATACCAGATCTAGTTTGAGACGCTACTTAGCAAGACAAAGGGAATTCCGAGAGATCAATTAGCATCTTATTTTGTAAGCGGATTGAAAGAAGATATTAAGTATAGTGTTCAATTGAAGGAACCTCAGACATTCCATCAAGCTGTTTCATATGCCAAGAAATATGAACAACGACTGGAATCAAGAAAGAAAAAATACTCCATGCCGGAAAAGAAGTTGTACTATAATTCTAGCAGTTATGGAGAAGGTAAGAGCAACAGCAAAATGACTTGGTCCTCAAAAATGGATGGAGAGAAGGACATTGCTTCCAAGTTGAAGCCAGCTCAAAGACTGCCTAACATCAAGAGACTGACTGCCAACAGAAATCAGAGAAAGAAGAGCAAAAGGACTTTGTTTCAACTGTAATGAAAAATATGAGAGTGGACATAAGTGCCAAAGACTTTTACTTGATTGATTGTGGTGAAGAAGAAGAGGTGAAAGGAAAATCCGAAGACAGTGAGAGTGAGGATACTGAGGAGGAACCTGAGATATCATTGAGGGCAATTAATGGAGTGATATCTGCTGGAACTATGCGTGTGGTAGGCCAGATCAAGAATGCAAAAGTTATAGTGTTAATTGATACTGGAAGCACACACAACTTCATGAGCCAAGAGGTAGTACAACACTTACAAATTCCAATGGTGACATCACGAAATGTTAATGTGAAGGTAGCAAGTGGAGAACATATTCAGACATTAGGAGACTGTAAATCTATGTTGCTGACACTCCAAGGACATACCTTCAGTGTGAACTTCCAAATTTTACCTCTCAATGATTATGATATTGTGCTGGGAATTAAATGGTTGTCTACTTTGGGGTCAATTGATTGGAATTTTCAAAAGATGCAAATGAGGTTTCGATGGAAGGAGCAAGATGTCATGTTGCAAGGATTAAAAACTTCATCATCATCTTTAATTTCTGGGAAACAACTATGTAGGCATGTACAAATGAAGGAAGTGACAACTCTCCTTCAAATAATGGAGACTAGGCAGAACCATCCAGATCCTGAGCTACAAGAATCCCAACTGGTAGAACTCCACCAGTTGCTGGAAAAATTCAAGACCTTATTTAGTGAACCGAAGGGATTGCCACCTCAAAGGGAGTGTGACCATCAAATTTCACTAAAAGAGGAGGCCCAATTATGCAAGAGCAAGCCGTATAGGTATCCACATTTTCAGAAAGAGGAGATAGAAAGGCAAGTGAGAGAGATGCTGTCACAAGGTGTTATTCGAAATAGCTCTAGCCCTTTCTCTACTCCTGTTTTGTTGATTAAAAAACAGGATGGATCTTGGAGATTTTGTGTTGACTATAGAGCCCTAAACCAAGCAACTATTAAGCACAAGTTCCCAATTCCAATCATAGATGAGTTGCTGGATGAGTTGAAAGGAGCACAATTTTTTTCCAAACTAGATCTCAGGGCAGGGTATCATCAAATCAGAATGAAAAGTGAAGACATTTACAAGACTGCATTCCAAACTCATCATGGACAATATGAGTTTTTGGTAATGCCATTTGGACTAACCAATGCACCTGCCACCTTTCAGCAATTGATGAATCAATTTTTTTCTCCTCATCTTCGTCATTTTATATTAGTATTCTTTGATGACATCCTGATTTATAGCAAGAAGTGGGAGGACCACTTGATCCATTTGGAAACTGTTTTTAACATCCTTGCCGTGCATCAGTTGTTCCTAAAACAATCTAAATGCAGATTTGGACAAGATAAGGTTGATTATTTAGGTCACCTGATTACCAGGGAAGGAGTAAAAATGGATGACAGCAAATTAGAGGCTATCAAGGGTTGGCCTCTACCTCATTCACTTAAGGCTTTGCGAGGATTTTTAGGTCTCATCAGGTTACTATCGAAGATTTATTCGTGGATATGGAGTGTTGGTTGCTGCCCTGACTTCGCTGACAAAGAAACAAGGATTTCATTGGACAGCTGAGGCTACTACAGCCTTCAATAATTTGAAACAAGCCCTGTGTTCAACTCCAGTGTTAGCATTACCAAATTTTTCTAAACCCTTTACAATAGAATGTGATGCTTCGACTTCAGGACTGGGGGCTGTTTTAATTCAGGAAGATCACCCTATTGCTTTCTTCAGCAAAGCTTTGAAAGGGAAAACTCAAATGTTGTCAGCATATGATCGAGAACTATTAGCCCTAGTTCTATCAGTGGATAAGTGGAAAGGCTATTTGTTGGGACAGCAATTTGTTGTTAAGACTGATCATCATAGCCTCAAGTACTTATGGCAGCAAAAGATAACCACGAGGCAACAAGAAAAGTGGTTGATTAAACTGATGGCTTATGACTTTGTTATTGTATATAAAAAGGGAAAGGAGAATGTGGTTGCAGACTCTTTATCTCGGCAACTTGAAGAAGAACATGACAGAGAAGAAGAAAAGGGAGGAACTGACCTATTTCTAGCTCCTTTGTCAATGGTAGTCCCTGATTGGTTGAAGGCTGTCAAGGAAGCTATGGATGGGAGTGAAGAAATTCAGGAGTTAAGAAAGAAGTTTCATGCGAAATTGCTGCCTTCGACTTGGGAAGAACACAATGGAATTCTGTATTATAAGGGTAAGATTTATTTGGATTCATCTTCAGAAATTATTCCCATGATAATTAAGGAAATGCATGCTGCAACACATGAAGGAGGGGATAAGACAATTTACAGGATCAAGCAGGTTTTCAGATGGAAGGGACTTACCAAGATGGTCAGGGAATTTATAAAAACTTGTCATACCTGCCAACAGTACAAGAGTGAACATCTTTTACCAAAAGGATTACTTTCCCCTCTACCTATTCCGAATCAAATTTGGGAAGACATTTCAATGGATTTTGTGGAAGGATTACCATCGTCGGAAGGGAAGACTGCCATCTATGTGGTGGTGGACAGATTGACGAAGTATGCACATTTCCTTCCCTTGAAACATCCATATACAGGTTTTCAGGTAGCACAGATGTTTTTTTCTCATGTCTTCAAGTTGCATGGATTACCTAGATCCATAGTTAGTGACATGGATCCTATTTTTGTGAGTAAGTTTTGGAAAGAACTCTTTCGATTGCAAGGCACTACTTTTAATTTCAGTTCTTCCTATCACCCTCAAACTGATGGACAAACAGAGGTAACCAATAGAATACTCGAAATGTATTTGTGATGCTTTACGGGTGATACTCCGAAAGAGTGGTGTAGATGGCTTCCTTGGGCAGAATATTGTTATAACACATCTTTTCACAGCTCCATAGGAATGACACCTTTTCAAGCAGTATATGGAAGAATTCCTCCTACACTATTGACTTACATACCTGGAACAACGCAACTAGAGGAAGTTAATACTGCTTTGATGGACCGAGACAAAATGTTGCAATCACTAAAAGGCCAATTGAAGAAGGCGCAGGATCGAATGAAAATGAATGCAGATAAAAAGCGTCGGGAATTAGAGTTTGAAGTGGGAGATGAAGTCTATGTTAGGTTACAGCCTTACAGACAACATTCGGTGCTTGGAAGAAGAAACAACAAATTTGCTCCAAGGTATGTAGGACCATACGCTATCACTCATAAGATCAGTCTAGTAGCATATCGAGTGAATTTGCCAGCTGAGTCAAGAATTCATAATGTAATTCATGTCTCGATGCTAAAGCCAACAATTAAGCAATCTCAAACGGCAGAGTCTACATTGCTGGCACAATTAACAGAATCGGGAATGTTGCCTGAGAAGCCCATTTGAGTGATCCAAAAATGTTGTCAGGGAGATACTATTTTTTATTGCATTCAGTGGTTAGGAGGGACAATTGAGCAAGGGACATGGGAATCTGAAAAGTTCCTTCGCCGTCGCCATGCTTATTTCCTTGAGGACAAGGAAAATCATAAGGGGGAGGCAATGTTACACGAATTGCAGAAGGCAGAGCAAGGGTGAGAAGCAAGGAGATGGCGACTGAAGAAGCAAGCGGGCTGGCAGAAATTTTTAAACTAAGGCGGAGCTTTTTGAAATGTAACTGGGTAGTAAATGGGTAATTGGGTAGAAACAGGGTTTGGTTTTGTATAAAAAGGGAGAGAAGATGTTGATCGTGGTTTTTTGTTGTCTTTTGAATTGTTAATTGAATTTCGAATTTGTTTCTTTCCTTGCAATCTTCATCTTTCCAATTGATTGATTGAGGTTGGAGTGGAAGATTGATTCGATCATGGGAGGAAAGAAACCACTTTCCTCCACTGTAACCATCGATCCTCAACTTCCAGCCGATGCTGGTAACATCATGTATGTATACATACAAGTTTTTGAATTTGGGAAATGCAATCATGTAAGAAAAGGAATTTATTGTGTTCAATTCATGGTTTAATTAGTTTATAAATGATGAGCAAAG
Source organism: Piper betle (assembly GCA_033002965.1). Taxonomy (NCBI): domain Eukaryota; kingdom Viridiplantae; phylum Streptophyta; class Magnoliopsida; order Piperales; family Piperaceae; genus Piper; species Piper betle. Next base: position 154,647 of record JAURVB010012811.1, read on the forward strand.
AATTGAACTTAAAGGCAGATATTCTTCCCTCAGTGGTATAGATGACAAAGAGCATAGAAAGGATCAAAACCAAATTGAAAAGCATTGCTAGTTTGCTCCCTTTCATCTTCTTGCTTTTATCTTTACCTACCCTTTATGCATCTTCCTTCTTGATGCTATTTGGGAAATACAATCGACTAGTTACAAATACAATGTGATGTGCTGCAGACTAGTTAGCCGTTGTTTTCAGAACTGGTAGCTCTCATTGCCATCGTGGTCTCATCGACATATTAGAAACCTCTTTTTATTTAGGACGAAGGTTCGCATGGCCCGTAGATAAAGATTTGCCAGTACTTGCACAAACAATTAATATTTTTGTTCGATACGTAGTAGTTCATAGTTGATGATTCAATGACAGTTGACAAACTCTTAAGATGTCAGCAGCGAGAGTATATGATAATTTTGTATCATAAACTTGATCTTTTCATAGGCGATTTTCACAAAGTTACTTATTTGTTTTTGTTACAAGATGATGAAAATGGGGATATTGATAAAAAAAGCCGTCAACCCAAGTATATATTTAAGTCAAGCGGACAAGCCGATGCATGCAAAAGAGGATAAGGAAATAGTATTGTGAGGAAAGACAAGCATATGGCATTGAAATAAACTAGGAATGGTCTTCATTAATATAATATGAGCTGTCTCATCGATGGTCTTCAATTGTTATCGATGGTACAGCTCATAGCCGTCGATATGGGTTTACAAAATAAGATTTGAAAGAGGGAATTAACTAAGCCAGCTAACGTGAGAGCATTATAGCTCAATCTCACACTAAGATATATCAATTAATTAAGGACTTCGCTTCTTGCATTAAAATACAAATGGGTGAGCCGATTGAACCAAATTAACTGAATTATATTTAGCGCCGGCAACCAAAACTAATCCAAATTGGCGAGCCAAAATATTTTAGCCCAGTTGGCTCGGTAAACAAAAAAATGAATTACATTATAAGCTCTAAAAAATAGATTGTATAATTATTTAATTAAAATTACGCGTAGGGTGTCCAATAACTACGTACGTATGTGTCGTGTCTGTATATAAATTATGGACTGTCACGGACCACAAACACTTTTGCTGATAGTTAAATAGTGTCCCTAAAAAATACGGACACTTAGTGAGCATATTTGCGGAGTTCCGCAAGTGTCCGCTGACGTGTCCACAACTTCTCAAAGTCTAAGTTTAAATGATTTTTGTGTCTAATACTATTTTCTAATGTATGAATAATATTCATTTGCTTTATATAAATTAAAAGATTATTATTTTGAATAATGTGATTGACTAAATGGTAGACACATACATTTTTTCCTTATAAATCATAATGTGTAATAAGAAATAGAAATTATTTTTTACTCAAAATTTATCCTATATTTTCAAATAGAAAGCTTTTGTATAATTAAGAATATTTTATTAATTTACTAATTGTGTTAAAAATATTAGCTGTGTAGTGAAAGAAAAGGGGAGTATCTTGGCGTTAGTATATAAAAATTCAAAAATATATAAATTAAATCCATTTAAAATAATTTCTTAAATATATATATACATGTAAAATACATCCATTTTTATTTATTTTTGAGATTGAATTTTTTTAATTAATGTTAATTTTACAATTCATTTTTACGGTTCATTTTTATTTTTAGTTTATGTGATGTTCGTATTTATGTCTGTGCCTGTCTGTGTCCGGAAAAATTTTGCGGACAGACACAAAATATGTCCACAAAACAAAAATGGACGGTGTCTTTTGTAGACAAAGGTGCCAACAGAGATGGACAAAGGAGTGTTTGTGTATGTGGACACCCCCTACTTTCATGGTCTTTTGGAAGGCTAGGCTGTTGATATTTTCTACGGAGGCCTTAGGGGTTTACGCTACTTATTTTCACCCAAAATAACCAACTTCAACTTCCAATAACTACCAGAAATTTCTCTTAATATCAATTTTATTATTTGAAATAGTCATTCTAAACTTGAGCCACAAACTTTGTGCATTGAATATAGGATCCCGAGGACTTTGTGTTTGAATTAAGGGTAAACATCACTGAGCTCCTACTAAGTTTGGGTGGAGTATTAGTAAAGTGTTATGTCTAAGGAAAGTAAAGTTATCTAGTACTTTCTTTGTAATTTTTGTGTGTGAAAGAGACTGTATATTGTACTATGAAAACTTTCTTAGTAATTAATGTATTTTTACCTTTTGTTATGCTAAGTTCTTCTTAGCAAATTTAGATTATACGCAAGCATAATGTTAGCATATTATATCATGCATTTTATGGTCTTCTTATATTGGGTATGATTTTTTTGATTCTATTTTTCACCAACTTGCAATTTTTCTCTTAAATATTTTTTAATTGGTTATGATATTATAAAGTTGGCTATGGCTTTCTCCAACTTATATTTTCACCAACTTATATTCATGGTTTTCTTAAGCATTTTTTAGTTGGTTATGATGATATAAAATTGATTATGGTTTTCTCCAACTTATTTTTTTCACCAATTCTTATTGAATATTTTTTATTAAGTATTTTTTAGTTGATTATGAAATTATGAAGTTAACTATGGTTTTTTCCAACTTGTATTGATGAGGTTGGATAAGGTTTTCTCCAATTATTATATTATTTTGGTTAAAGACTTCTCAACTTTTATAAATTTGGCTGAAATTTTCTCCAATTTTATTCATTTAAGGATTTTCTAAAGTTATGGTTCCTTAAAATGTCACTTCTTTCTTATTACAAGCTTTAAAGACTTAGAGGATTTTATTATCTTCAAAAAGGAGAGAATGTCGGTTCTAAGGTTTTGATTAAGTCATACAAAATTCCTTGAAGTCATATTTATTTAAAAGATTAAAGAATTGATGGATTAAAAGTTAGAACAAGTGGCAAATAATCAAGTAAAGAAAAAGTTTTTGGATTCAACGATTGGAAGCTCAATCGAAAACCGTTCATGTTCAGAAGTACGATTGTAAGTACAATAGAATCTAATCAACGACAGACAAATTCTTAATTTTACCGTTGTTTTATCGTTGGCTTGAAATTTTTTTTCTTTTACCTCCAAGACGTTGCCTAAAAAGTATGAAGTTTATTTTCTCTATAAATAGACTTGGAACACTTAAAAAAATAATTATGTGACTTCTTAACCTTTTACATTATTTTACTCTTATAATTGGTTATCTTCATTCATATTATAGTTGTTCAAGTAAGTATACTTGAAGTGTCTCATCCTCTTTGAGAAGTTTATTGCTATAAGTGGAGTCTGCTCTCCAACATCAAAAAGAATAAGCTTGTGCTTGTAAGTGGAGTCTCATCTCCAACATCTTAAGGAAGAAGTGTGCACTCAAGGGAACTAGTGAAAACCCATACTATTTCTTAGTTAGAAATAATAGAAGTGTGCAGTAGATCCGTGAAACACTTAAAAGTTGTTTGTCTTTGTTTAATTATTATTATTGTTATCATTTCTTATTCCAATACCTTCAGTTTGATATATTCACCTTTGGTTTTGAAATAATAATTTAAGTTTGGTTTGAAATAATTGTTTTGCTTGAATCAAGTTCTATTTCAATCCCAAAGTGCCTTGTCCAAGACGGAGCCTTGGCCCAATGCCATCGAAGCACCTCGTCGCCAAAAAAACCACCGAGAACTCCTTGTCGGTGAAGAAGAAGCAAAGCCGTGATTTTCGACTGTACCACCAAGTCCAAAAGCTTCATCTCATCGCCAACTACAAACCCAGACCAAGATTTACCAGAGTCCTCAGCACCGATCACTGAAAAATTCCACACAACTCACAGCGATATTATTATCTCCAGGGAACTTTCTAACAAAATCGCCGTCGACCATCACCGTCTCCAACCATTGGAACCACCACAGTTCGACCCACCTTGCCATCACCTCTAGATCTCGGTGGTCACTGGACCAAGCTGCCGTCAGAGATGCTGTTGTAGGAGCCCTATTCCCACCGGCGTTGCACCCATGCTAGCCGCACCTATACGACCCAACTGGTTGTCCGTGTCCGCTTCTGTTGTTCACATCCTACTATCCTGCAAGCCCTGATTGTAACACCCTATTTTTTGGCCCTGACTTACAGAATTGTGAAGTTATAATTTGGAAAATTATTTTTCTGTCTGTTTGGACCCATGCCAGATGGGAAAACTACAGGCAAAAAAGTCTTCTAGTTAAAACTAAAAGAAAAATTGCTTATTTGGTTAAATAAATTAAAAAAAGAAATGAATTGTTGAGGATTTCAGTAATTGATGAACATGATTAGAAGTTAAATCCATAAACACTCACCACTATATAGATTAATCCAAGATATGATTTATAGAATCAAATTCTATATCATATGAAATTTTCCGACAATAAAAAAAGTGTTGTCCCAAGATCAATAGCATCAGTTACTAAGAAGAGGCAGAGTTTGAGACAACTACCACACTGTCAGTGGAAACACCCAATACTTCTGTGTTTAGCTTCTCAAATTCTGCATAGCGATCGCTGAAAGCAGTGATTTCTGAAATATTTTAAAAAAAAATCATGTAATTTTACAGAAAATGAGTGGAAAATAACACACAATCTAGAATTGTCCTTACAAAATAATGTAAATAGTGAGATGAGCATAAATATTAGGAAAAAGGCCATACCAGTGGGACAGACAAATGTGAAGTCCAGGGGATAGAAGAAAAGTATGACATATTTCTTTCCAAGATAATCAGAGAGCTTAACCTGACATTATGAATACGTCAACAGAATCTAATTATTATTCCACCACGCACATATTTTCATATTCTAACATCTGTTTTTTAATGCATAAAGGACTCATGTATGCCCCCTTCTCATGAAATCATAGCAAATAATTGGCGCAACCTAATGCAAGATAACCCGAGAAAAAGGTTCACACAAATTCATCTTGTCTATAATCCTACTCAAAATCACAAAGAAGTTGAACAAAAAGTAGCACAAAGCAAAGATAGCAGAAAGTAAAGAAACTATTCTTGTAAATAACAAGATGAACATAATCGTCTCTGCAATTTATTGCGGGAGCATTTTTTGCTCTATTTTTGAAGGAGATTTTTAATGGACAATGAAAAAATTATCTTTTTAATAATGTGAGTGTTTGTTGTTAGATTGGCCAGGGCGAAAGAAATAATGCCGAAATGGTATTTGCACTAATCGTGAAGAATATTAGTTGTGTTCGGATGTCTAGGATCGTGATCACTGTGGTTTATGGGTGAACTCCTTTATCTTGGCTGTAGAAGTAGTGAGGGAAAACGTGTCAGGGTCTAATACTGTTTTTTTAGGTGTTTCCTTTTGGTTTCAAACAAAATCCATGATCGTGATTAGCTGCTTATCCAATCTGGTTGATGATAAAAGGTTGAAGTAGCTTTTTTATTAGAGTGAATTTTTGTGTCATAGAACGTGGCTATACACTGGTGGCATTCACCTTTCTATTTTTTGGGGGAAACTTCATCAAGGGCATGGTGAGGGTTCGAAAGGACAGTGTGTTTTAAATCAGTTTAAATCCAAGGATTTCAGAAAAATGGCTTATATGCAGTCATCAGTAGCAAGAATGGCTGGCTTATTATGATGATCTCCAAATTCTTTCAATTGGAAGCTCATAAAATTTTTTGAACTAGTTCACTAATGCTTAAAATTTTGTATACGATTTCAAAATTTTGAATATGCTGAATGTTAGTTTTCTAAGTCAAAGACCATAGAAGTAATTCATCGCTAGACTTATACTGTTATTCAACGAACAATTGTCTTTTTTTTACTTCATTTCTTTTGTCAAGTCGCGTGTCTCACTCGTTTCCTCCTCTCCATCTTCAATATTATGGCTGCCGGTTATCTGGTATATATCCTTTTTCATCGTGTTGAGCAAGCTCTATTATTTGCATAATGCCTTTTTATTTCCTTGTCTTTGATTTCAGTTTTGTGTGCATTCATTATTTTTTAAGAGACTATTATTAATACGATCTGTTAGTTATATCAAACAGCAAAATGCAAGATGCTGTTTTTCAATTTGAACATGGAAACTGTTATTATTTTTTGGATTATAGTTAGAGCACACTAAAGTGCCTTTTGGAGGTTTAGATTGTTGTTTCATCTTTTTTAGTTTCATAAACTTGTATCATTATTTTATTTTTTTAAGGTTGCGTGTTGCTATAATTATTCGGTTACTGTATGACAGAATTATGTTAAGAAACTCTAAGCATGATAACAGAGTTTCTTGTGTAATCATAATGAAAATGAAAATGGTAAGAAGCGCGAGAGAGAAGCGGATTCAGAAGGCCCATTATCGAGGAGAAGTAGATGTGATTATAAAATGTTAGGTAATGCCCCGAAGTTGAAAAGGGCATTTACATGCTATGCTGACAATGTTGACAACCGTAGTTGTTATCCCTCAGAGGAAGTGTGGAGAAACATTGAAACTGTGTATGAGTGTTTGATCCCAGTTTATGAGCTCGTTAAGATTTTTTCAAGAGTGAAATATCCTTCTTCTGGCTTTTATTTTTCTCTCACTTGTGAGCTCAAAGTGATGCTAGTACGCTGGTGTAAAGATGAAAATACTTTCAAGTATTCTATTGCTTGTAAGATGGCAGAAAAATTTAACAATTATTGGAACCAGGCATGTAATGTTCTGGCAATTGCCTCAGTTTTGGATCCCAGGCTAAAAACGGCAGTCCCAGAGTATTATTTTCTGATGATTTCTGGTGAAGATGCAGGCAAAGAGAAAATATCAGAGTTGCGTATGTTTTGCTTGATCTGTGTCATAAGAATCAACATGGGAAAGTGAATCATTTAATGAAAATTATTCTAAGGTGACTATGTATTTGAATACTATGGTGAAGGGATTGAATGATTACATTGCTGAACATCGACTAAAAGCATCGAGCAAAAATGTATTTGGAGGATCCTTGGATTCCCATAAAATATATCTTAAAAATTAAAATATAACAAAAATATATTTATCTTTTCGTTCAATTAAAATATATTTTAATTAAACTATAAAAAAAATGTAACAAAAATAAAAATATATCTTTTCATTTAATTAGAATAATTTATTATTTCATTCAATTAGAATATAACAAAAATAAAATTATATTATTATAATTTATCTTTTTATTTGATTAAAATATATCCCAATTAAAATATATTATAAAATATTAAATTATTATAATTTATCTCATTATTTATCAAAAAATTATCTATAAAATTAAAATTAACATATAATATAAATCATGCGTAATATCTTACTAGTTAAGGTTAAGGTTACTAAGAGATGCAAAGTTTTTATTTGAGTGTGCAATTTTTCCAAATCAAATAAAATAAATATTTTACCCAACAAAAAATTATTTCATGGTCAGCATTTCAAAATTCACAGTTCATGAGTTTCATATAAAACAAATTTACATTCGTCAAAAAACCTTTTCACTTGGACAAAAAAAATTAAAAAATAAAAATTACTTTTTTATCGATAATTATTCATTTTGTATAAATAACTTTTAATCCAATCTCTAAACTTGATTAACATACAACAATTATGTTTCAATCCCCAAAACTCCTTCCCTCCTTATCTCGAACTCACAAATGGCCTCCGGCTGGTGTGGCGCGAACACCACCTGCATCCGCCGCCTCGTCCTCGCCACCGCCACCACTGCCTCCGCCGGAGAACCATCCATTGCCTCCTCCATCACCTCCCTCCTCGACAAGAACAATCTCGTGTTCACACAGTTCGCCCATGACAGCCCCAGAGCCGGGCACACCCGCCTGCCCGACGAGTACAGGCCCTCGTAGTTGCCGATCCTCATACCACCGCCGGCGCCGGCGGCGTCGCCGTCGACGATGTCGACGATCTGGTTGGTCACAACCACCGCAAGATCGAACCTTTCGGCGCACAGCTTGAGCCTCGCCCCGATTTTGAAGAAAAGCGAGGACCGCCGCCGGAGCTCGCTGGGTCTGTTGTCGAACTCCGATCGGAAAAGAGCGGCGACGGAGTCGACGACGAGGAGGCGGACGGGGCGGGCGCCGGGGTGGCGGGAGAGAGGAGGGTGGCCTGGAGGCGGTCGAGGAGGGTGAGGAGGTCGTCGGCGGTGTGGGCGGCGGCGACGAAGACGTGGTCGAGGGGGTCGGGGAGCGGGGAGGAGGCGGCGGCGAGCTGACGGAGGCGGCGGGCGGGGAAGGGGAACTCGGAGTGGACGAAGAGGGCGTCGCCGCCGAGGCCGCCGGCGGCGGGGGGAGCTGGGCGGTGAGGAGGAGTTGGAGGCAGAGCTGGGTCTTTCCGGCGGCGCTCTCGCCGGAGATCTCGGTGACGGAGCGGCAGGGGACGCCGCCGTCGAGGAGGCGGTCGAGGAGGGGGCAGCCGAGGGTGCACTTGTGGGTAGTCAGCTCGTACGCGCTCTGCGCCGCCGCCACCACTCCGTTCATCTCCTTCGATGCGGCGATTGGGAAGCACAAAGAGACGGCGTCAACGAAGGAGTCATGGATCATCGGGGGCAGCCATGGGTGGTGGTAAAGATTGGAGCTTTGTGGGAAAGGAGGGATGGCGCCATGGCGATTCGGGTTGGGAGGAAGGGCGGGCTACCTAGGGCTTCTCACTTAGGTTGTCTTCGAGTTTTAATTTATGAAATATTCAAATTTCGGATAAATTTAGCATAATAATAATTCAAATGAGATAAATAAACTATATTTATTCATATTTATTATGAGTTCTCATTTGAAAGCAATGTGTTAAGGATTTTTTTTTGTTCTTATTGAACTTCTTGGACCATAATAAAAAAAATTGTGACCATGGTCCACGGAGAAGATAAATTGAAAACTATTGTGCTAATTTGTAATTCAATATTTAATTTCTCAACTCACTTATATTCTGGTAAATCTTTTTTTGCATTTAAGTACCAAATTGTATTAGTGTGCTCATTATTTAGTAGAGGTGTAATTAGGGCTGTTAATTGAGTGAGCTAGTTCGTGAACACTTGACGTTCAGTTTGGTTCGACTCAACTTAAAATTCGACATTTAAATATCTAAGTTCGAACTAAAATCTTTTGAGTTGAGTTTGAGTAAGGCAGTATTCGACTCGACTCGATTTAGTTATAACTCGAACTTAACTCGACTTGATAAAATAATATAATAATATAATCTTTATATTATTTTTATATATATACTAATAAATTTAATTATAACTAGTTATATTTATTTATATACAATATAATAAAAAAATAGTGAGATAGCTTAGATAGTAGGTATTTAAGTTGAAGACCTTTACATTGATTTTTTTTAAGTGAGTTACTTTTTATTTTACAATCAAGTTGGTTTCGAGCTCACGAACAAGTTAGGTGCTAATCAAAATTAAATTGTTTAAGCGTATTGCACCTTGAATCAAGCTTGAATAATATAAAAAATTATTTGAGCTGAGCTTGAACATACATATTTAAAACTCGATCTATTTCGAGTCAAGTTCGAGCGAACTTCGAATTATTCAAGCCAAATTCGAATAAAAATCGAGTTCAACTCGCTCGCTAGTTTAGCCGCCTTAGGTACAATGATGGGTTTTATTTTATTTTGACAATTGCTTTAGTATGCTAAGTTGAGCTTAAAAAAATCATATTGTTGATCGAGGGAGGGAAACTACAGGAATTCACCAGTAGTGCTAAAAAAATTTACAAGGATCTATCAAGTACGTAGGCCAAATTTGCTAAAGAAGCAAAAGGAGGCCATAAACAACTAATAAAACGTTGGAAATAATGATGAAGAAGAAGGTCAAGGTCCTACTGACCATGCTATATCTTCATTACATTTATGTGTATATATTTTCCAAAGCTATATGGATATATATTACAATGTTTTCCTCACGTATTCCCCCTCTCTAACTCCCCTCATCCCATGGCCGCCATGTCCGTCCTCCTCTTCAGCCTTCCCCCTCCCCTATCTTCCTCCCACTCCGCCTCCTCCCCCTCCCTCCTCCACCACCACTTCCTCCTCCTCCTCCTCCGCTGCTTCCACTTCCCCCGCCACCTCCCTTCCCCCAACGGCCTTTCCTTACCACTCTACCCCTACAGCTACGGCAGCTACTCACTTGACCTCTCTCTGGGTACCCCACCCCAGTCCGTCTCCCTCGTCCTGGACACCTCCGCCGATCTCGTCTGGGCGCCATGCACCACCTCCTACCTCTGCCGGTACTGCTCCTCCCCTCACCATCCCCATCCCTTCCTCCGTTACACCTCCTCTTCCTGCAAGCCCGTCGGCTGCCGCAACCCCAAATGCACCATGCTCCACCCCACCTCCTCCCTCTCCTCCTGCTCCACCTCCACCAACCGCTGCCCTCCCTACTACACTTCCCCAACTCGGGCTCCACCACAGGCTACCTTCTCACCGAGACCTTAAACCTCCATAGTAAACGGGTCTCCAGCTCGCAATCGGGTGTTCGACGTCCCCTCCCTTCCATCCGGCAAGCATAGCCGGATTCGGCGCAGACCACTTTCCCTCCACGCGCATCTTGGTCCGACCAAGTTCGGATACTGTCTCCTCTCTTGCGGCTTCGACGACAAATCTCGTGTTCACAGCTCCCTCGTTCTCGGCGATGGCGCCGCCTCCCAACTGTCCTACTTCCCCCTTTTGAAGAACCCGGAGGCCGGCAACGGCTCGCTGACGTCGACTACTACGTCCGGCTTACGAAGATCATTGTAGACGGAAAACGGATCCGGATCATATCGGTACCTGGTAATTGGTATTAATCCGGATGGAGACCGTGGGACAGTAATTGACTCGGGCATTGCCTTCACCGTCATGCCGTGCCCGTCTTCGACCTCGTGTCCAACGAGTTCGATTCACAGCTCACCAGAGTCTACCCTCGTGCAACCGGTGTCGAGGATGAGACCGGGCGGCACCCGTGCTACGACTTGCCGGGGCGGGCAAGAACGTTTTATCGTTGTCGGACTTGAAGGTGCCCGAGTTGATCTTGCAATTCAGGGGCGGGGCTCGGGTGAAGCTACCAGTAGAGAACCACTTCATATTTCTGGGCCACAAGTCGCCGGTGTGCCTGACAATTGTCAGCAACGGGTAGCTGGGCGGGCCAGTGGGCACTCAAGAATATTGGGCAGTTTCCGGCAGCAAAATTTCTACTTGGAGTATGATCTAGAGAATGAAAGATTGGGCTTCCGACGCCAAGATTGCCGAGTCGGTGATTGGGCGTTGTTTTCGCTCAAGTGTTCACAACATTGTTATTTAGGAAGAACAAGGTTATCTAGTTTTTGTTGTAGTATGGGTTGAATGATTCAACTTGAATCAAATAACAATGATCGAGTTATGGTAGTCAAAAGATGTGTTATGTTATTACGCATTGAAAGTGATCCAGTATTGAATGTGGCATGTGAAACTGACAAATCTATTTGTTCAACCTTCCTAGATTTGGCGTTAACCAATGCCACTCAACATGGCAACTAATGCAGTTTTTCGAGCTGTTTATTAGTTGACGTACATGTATATACCTGTACACATGACATCCATTTATAATACATGCCTCCGGTTTTAGGCTTTTAGATGAGCACGAAGCTTCTTCCCAAAAATACATTTGCAGGTCAAGTGTCCAAAGGTTGAAAGGGATGAACTTAAAGGAGACCCGTCAATTTGTGGTTTTTTGGAATTTATATTACAATTTGAGAGTTAGTTTTATCATTTGAAATAAGGTACCTTTGGTTGTCTCAATAGATATTCGAGTTGATGAATGAGCTTGTTGAGGTTATGAAATGTGCTCTGTCCATTTTTCTATAGTGGGCTTGGTTCTATACTGGCCAAGTTCGTATACTATGTAAATTGTCGCCCGCCCCCCAAGTCCTTTGCTTGGTTAGCCGTGTTGGCTAAGTTACAAACATTATATTATATTTCCGATGTGATACCGAGAGGGCCCTTTTGTTGCATACAATATTACAAGATGAGAATTTTGCAGGTTTTGTTTTCTAGCATTTGGATGGTGGATCTGCTGTTGCATCCACTGTCATCACCGGCTTCAATCGAGCTAAAATGTTCAAAGGCCTTCCTCTTTCATGTCTGCCATTTCCTGCTTGAGTGTGATCACTTAAACAACTTGTATATATTTTTTTAATCAAAGCACATTTTACAGTCTTCGGTACTTGGAAGTTGGCAAGCAATTTTCAATTCTGAGTGCCTTTCGGGTGCGTAAGTTAGATAGCAACCACTTTTATCTAACAAATTAGTTGCCTGAAAATGCTGTGAAGAGAACAAATGTGGGCCTCTACTCTCAACGGCACTCAAAAGACTTATCCAACTTTGTAGTCGTTTGTGGTTTTTTGGCCGAAGATAATATGGGCTCTTTTCAAGTTTCAACAATCAAATATTCTAAAACACTTTTGCCTTTCAACAATCAAATAAGTTAAATTGAAGCCATTCAATGTGCAAAAAAATGTTGGCAAAACCATTTCATCATGGTTGTAGCGGGGCTTCATATGGTAGAAATGGTTGTTCATTAAGCAGCTAGTTGAATTGTGGTTTGCTAGGTTAAAACTCAATTTTTCCGCTAGTCGAGCTCAAATTAATTTGTTCATTACTATACATTCGGTTATGATGCTTTTTAATAAAAGTCAATTTATGCTTTTATAATTTTAAGATCAACAAAGGTCTGTGGCTTTATCTTTACATTGCAGATGGAATATATAAATTTAAGTCTCATCATACGTACTCTTACTAAGAAATGCCATTAAAGTTTGTTATTTTATAGTTCTAGCATTTTCTTTTGAAGAAAATACTAATAAAAATTGATTCAAATTTTGAAATATTTGTAAAAAATATCGAGCATAGAATATTTCAAATGAGTCATTTGTGTACTATATATAAGCAAAAAAAATCATTTGACTTCATTTGAAATTTGATATGAATTCATAAAATTAGATCAACATTAACGTGAAGGAGGAGGTTATAAACGCCCATACACGAATATATATATATATATATATATATATATATATATATATATACACACACACACACTATCTTCATCTACATTCATCGTATTGCCAGAGCCCCTAGCTAGTTTTGCCCACACTATAATGTCCAAGCTCTTCTTCCTCTTCTTCCTAGCCTTCCCCCTTCCCACATTCCCCTCCCCATCTCCCTCCCAATCTGCCACCTCCAAATCCATTGCCTTCCTTGCCAACCTTGCCACCTCCTCCCTCACCTACGCCCGCCACCTTCGCTCCCCAACCCTTCCCTCCCACTCTACCCCCACAGTTACGGCGGCTACACCGTCAAGCTCTCCCTCCATACCCCGCCCTAGCCCGTCTCCCTCATCATCAACACAGGCAGCAACCTCGTCTGGGTGGCCTGCACCCTCTTCTACCTTTGCGGCAACTACTCCTTCTAGGGTTATTAATTGAGAGAGCCAACTCGTGAGTATTTGGCGTTTGAGTTGGTTTGACTCGACTCGAAACTCGATATTTAAATGCTGAGCTTGAACTCGACTCAAACTCAAATCCTTTGAGCTGAGTTTGAGCAAGACAGTATTCTACTTGATTCGACTTGATTGTAACTCGAACTCGACTCGTAATTTGATTCGATAAAATAATATAATAATATAGTCTTTATATTATATATATATATATATTAATAAGTTTAATTATAATTAGTTATATTTATTTATATATAATATAATAACAGAATAGTAAGATAGCTTAGATGGAAGGTATTCAAGTTGAAGACGTGAAAAGAGTAACTAAAAGGATTTTTGTGAGCGACAGTGCACTAACTGATTGTAATAATAATCAAGAACAATAAGTACTAACTGATTGTAATAATAATTAAGAACAATAAGTGAAGGAGATTGAACTGGCGGGCCCACGGGAAACATGTGAAAGAGGCACTGTGGTCCTGCTATTTACTTTGCGTTTATTAGTTGAAATTGTGACAATGGCTTATACTTGGATTAACAGTAGAGTCTTATTTTTTGAACTAACTTTTAAATTAAGAGGGCCTATGAAACTTATTTCAAGCCTCTTCTTGATGCCCAAAAGGCTAAACAGTGGTATCAGAGTCTGGTTTATTTTGGTGTTGCCTCAGTTTACCTCATAGTATGTCAACCAGTCCAAATTGAAGTCTCTTTTTAGTGTTGCCTCGATTCGCCTCATAGTGTGTCAGCCAGCCTAAATTAGAGTTTTTTAAACTTTACTATAACACATGGATCTATTATGTGATAAGGAGGAAATAATTCAGATTGAAGTCTCCTGGAACTCCACTGTAATATGTGGACCTAAATATATAGACCTAGCATGTGGCGAGGGCATGTGGTGAGGGGGGATAATTCGGTTGGTAGCCAGCCTGAATTGGAGTTTTCCGAAACTCCACTATAACACGTGGACCTAGCATGTGATGATGGGAGATACTTCAGATGATATGATGTGTGAGGGGGAGAATTGTTGGGTTTATCTCACATTATATTTGGAGGTGACATGTGACGTATATATATATATATATATAGGTTAATAAAAAAATTTTATTTCTTTAGCTAGTTTTTGAATTAAAAGAGGTATGTGAAATTGGGAAGCATGTGTTGGTATATGAGCATGGGATGTAGGGTATGGCAACTTAGGTTCGGACACTTGTTAAAGTGGAGGCCTGCCATTGGTTGGGAAGTTGTAGTCAACTAAATAATGTTTGTATGCAAATGCGTATTTTATTAAATTGGGTATTTAAAGAACACAATAAGAATGACCGGTTTGAGCTTTGAACCATGCAATTCAATTAGTTCGAGTCCTAATTGAATCATACGGTGCTCATACTTTTAATAGATCGAATAACAGTTCAACGTGCACAATGGTACAGTTTGATTGATAGAGAAAGGATTAGCAGGTGCCGCAGAGGCAGGAGAGAGTGAAAGAAGAATGTTAAGAGAGGATGAATGTTAAGAGTTGGCTTGAAATAAGACTCGGACCGATGACCAACGGATACGCCTGCGAGGAGAAAGAAATTGCTAAAATTGGTTGAGTTTGAAAGAAAGAACAAAATTGCTCTAGTCACCATATATCGGCCCAGTTGATATATGGAGTTCCTTGTTTCCAGGCAAGTGAACTTTTATAGGATGATGGGCCTTTCAACGCAAAGGATGCAGACAGACGAGTTTTCTTTTTGCAGGTTTTTTTCTTAAAGCTATTGAATGATATATGAATTGCCTAGATTTTTTTTTGCTATTTGCTTTAATTCACAAATCCTTGTCCTTGCTATCTCATTGATTTCCACAAGCCTTCTATCTCAGCGTATCTGTTCTTATATTAATAAAAAAGAGTTAACCAAAATATAAAAAAGATTCAACCAATTAGTAGCAAAAAAGAAAAAATTTCTCCACGCTTTCTCTGCTCTCCACGAAATTTTTAGAGTGGAAAAAACTCTTAAATTTTTTTATATTTAGAGATGTTTGAAGGTGAACATGTCTTAATTTTTCTAAATTTTCTCCACACAAAAAAACATTCTCCAATCTTAAAACAGTAGAGTGGAAAAAAAGTGAGGTGGGAAAAAGTTTTTTCACGTTTTTTTGACACGGAGAAAATTTCAAAAACTAACGTATATTTACTTTTAAAAAATTTTAAATATAGAAAAAATAGAGTTATTCTCCCCTATAAAATTTGGCATAGAGAAAATGTTGAGAAAAGTACTGGAGAAATCTTTTATTTTTTGTAGTTGATGAAAATAAACTCTAATATAGATTATGTATGACGCGATGACTTGCCTATAGTGATCAGAAAATCCAAGCCACAGTTGATCTAGTTATAGGGAAATTACAAAACGAGTACAGTTGGAATTTGGATGGAGTGAAGGGCAATCTTGTTCATGAAAAAAGAAGAGAATTAACTTTCGGGAAAAGGAGTGAGTGGTATGTAATTCCATCACCTTTTCACTAGCAAGGTTTTATCAATTCAAAGCTGGGAACTTCTGTTTAAAGGCGCTAGACACACAATCAACACTAGGAATTCCCTTGCCAATGATATATAATTGCTTTCTACCACATGGCCACGCCAACCAAAACACAAACGAAAAAAAGATGTTCAACCCCAGCTAGAATTTGCATGAAATGAGACCAGCTTTTTCCATATTTTACTCATGATTGTTGCTTTATACCCCTTTGCTCTGAAAGAGATGACATGCCATCTCATTTAGGCCAATTAGCAAAGCTGCCAATGAACTGAAAGCTATGCGATTATCAACATAAAGTAGAAAAAGAAGGAAAAGAAATACATCAACAATCACGACTACTCTTCTTTAATTGATCCATGCATCTTCTTTTACTTTTGTTCATTGCAATAAAAAAGGAGTGAGGAGAGGGAAGAACTACTGTTCATCATCTGCTTTCCAAAATATTGTGGCCGGTAACGTTGTGTTAGGGGCATATAAGCATATATTAGAAGTAGAACTAATTGTACACCAATAACTGTATTTCTCACTGTTATCTCTTACTGCTCTTGGTCACTTTCTTCGTTCAAGCACTCCTTTTCTTGGCACTTGCTCTCGTTTCCCTTTTCCTTTCTAATGATATTGTGCTCCTGAGAGTCTTTTAGACCATCCTGGTGATCTATGCTTTTGACTGATACTAAGACTCGGTACAGAAAATAGGTTTCCTTGTACAATATTATGGTAATAATTCCTTTGAAATTGGACAAGAAAATTCAAGTAGAAAGCTTGCAAACATATGCTGCATCAAGAGCTACAGATGACAGACATCCAGCATATTAATTGCATGAATCAAGTGTCTTTGGAGGATGTGCATTGCTATAAAACTTTAAGCTCCTAGGATTAGAAGAAAGAAAACCTTATATTTGATTCGGTAAAATAGTGATGGATTAATTACCTCAATCAATATTCTTGGACATGATAAGCCCTTCGGTCATTTCGTGCCTACAGAATGTCTCCTTTTGTGGGTCCTTATTAATTGGTTATTTTACTTGTTGGAATGCCTTGCCTTTATACATTGGCAGCTTCCCTTGGTAACCCATATATGCGGCATCCACACGATTAGGAAATAGGACCCAAGTCCAGTTGGGGATGTAAATTTGATCTAGCAAAGATCCCATGATAAACTTCATCCATTTCCTACTCCACACTGTAAATCATTAGGAGAATACATGTGTTAAATTATTTATAGTTTAGCACAATGATCACACACACACACACATATATATATATATTGATCATCTGGAACTTTTTTTTATCTTTGATGAATATTCTGTTGGAGCATTAACATTGATATACGAGAGGAGATGAAATATTGTAATATTATTAACCGGAAGCGAATCATGGAACATTGGTGAAAACTGATGAAAGTGCAGGATGAGAGGAAAGCCGAAGATGATTGAGGAATGAAAGGGAAATCTATCGTCATTTGTGTATAGTAGATTAATCTGTGGCTTCTACCTGCAAGAATATTGAAAAGATGCTCGACGAGGTGCTCTCCTTTCTAGGAAAGATGCACGCCATGAAAGACCAGCCTGCATGACTCTGCAATATATCCCAGCGACCAAAACCCTACAACTCATCACAAATTTGCAGCAAAGTTTGACGACTTATTGTGTAATAAGTACATTGTTAAAAACAAGAAAATGTTTTCTTTTGTTTATTTGATTTAAATGAAAAAAGAAAATTTCAATGTATTTTCAAGTCTCTAGCTTTAAATATTGTAGATGGTGTATCGGATGTGGGGTGATTTGAAAGCTATATTCAAGATGATTGGATCGAGAAAGAAGGGTATAAATATAGCAATAATAGTATGAGGCGACAGTAATTATATCAATTAGGAGCAGATATGTATCTACGTACGTATTGATACCTTCATGGACATTCTATTAAGGGCGACTTTATTCGTCGTCTACAACATTTGGACAGCTCTCTCGTCCCTTTTCATGGCCTTGAAGTTGGAGATAAAAGTGATAAAAGGGAATGCAAAAAGTTCATCTCCCACTATATATATATATATATGCATACTCCCGAACAGCAATGTACTACTTTATCCAATGTAATTGCAGTTAAAGTGTACAATCAGGCAACAGGAATAAAAAGAAGGATCAGCTCTCCTTGCAGTCACTCGTAAATTGTAACATGTCAAGTATGGATGTACTGAGGTAATTAACTAATTAAATTTATAACTGGTGAGAAAGATGAGAAAGGATAAAGTTTGATTGCCTTTGAAGCTGGAATTCTGCCTCCTTGTCACCACATGCAATCCACTTTCCATCATAAAATGGACTTTAGACCAAGAATTTACCCTCCTCTGAAAGAAAAGCAAAGACCCACCAACACATCAACGCATTTTTCACACACAAACACCCACTCCCTGGTTCCACTGTAAACAACGCAGCAAATAAACTACTTTCACACTACCATATACACATCACCAACAAGATGGCCACAATACAAAGACACTAGAAAAGAAGAGGAGAAGGAAAGGTCCACAATTCATCAGCTGTATATAGCTCTTGGTTGACAAGCTACCTACAATCTTTCCCTTTTCATATCATACCCGCACCCCTAGCTAAATACCTTTTCTTCCCACCTTAATTCTCTCAGCTCCATTCAAATGATCGTACCCAACTGCTCAAAGCCCCGAATTTGATCCGATTACATCGAGTAGAACCACCGTGGATACAGGTTGATTGAGAAGGGATATAGAGAAGATGAAGGCCGGAGAATGCACGGTGCAGCAAGCCTTAACACCCGAGGCAGCAAACGTAGTGAAGCAAGCAGTTGTACTGGCAAGAAGGAGAGGTCATGCCCAACTGACCCCTCTTCATGTTGCTAGCACCATGCTTTCTTCCTCCACAGGTCTTCTTCGGACGGCTTGCCTTCAATCCCACTCCCACCCACTTCAATGCAAGGCTCTTGAGCTTTGCTTCAATGTTGCCCTCAACCGGTTGCCGGCTTCCTCTTCCAATCCAATGTTGGGACACCAAGGCCAGCAGTTCCCTTCCCTTTCCAACGCCCTTGTGGCTGCCTTCAAGCGTGCACAGGCCCATCAGAGGCGTGGCTCCATTGAGAACCAGCAACAACCTCTTCTTGCTGTGAAAGTGGAGGTGGAGCAATTGGTTATCTCTATACTTGATGATCCTAGCGTGAGCCGAGTGATGAGAGAAGCAGGTTTCTCGAGCACCCAGGTGAAGAGCAACGTGGAAAAGACAGTTTCCATGGAGGTCTCCGCATCAAGTCCTAGCACCCCGAACAAGCCAAGCAAGGAAGGGAATGCTTTGATCAACATGAGCTCGAACGCTGCTACATGTCCAGGGATATGTCCCTCTCCTTCACCCCATTTTGGTGTGCCCAATATGGACAACAAGGCGACCGCCAAGCTCTTGGTTCAAGCTAGAAGTGAGGATGTGATGCAGGTGCTGGAGGCTATGGTGAATAAGAGGAGAAGAAACACTGTGGTGGTGGGAGATTGCTTGGCCAGTGTTGAAGGGCTTGTGAGAAGAGTTATGGACAAGATCAACAAAGAAGAAGTCGGTGAAGAGCTAAAGAATTTACAGATCATAAGCCTGCCACTCTTCTCTTTTAGTCACCTTTCAAAGGAAGAAGTTGATCAAAAGCTTGGGGAAGTCAGATGCATAGTGAAGAGCTGTGTTAATGGAAGAGGAGTTGTTTTATATGTGGGGGATCTTGAATGGATATCTGAGTTTACAGCCTGCTTCACCCAGCAGGGAAGGAGCTACCATTTCCCAGTAGGACACATGATAATTGAGCTTGGTAGGTTAGTTTGTTCACCTGAATCAGAACTTGGAAGGCTATGGTTGTTGGGAGTAGCTACACACCAGACATTCTCTAAGTGCAAGATAGGAGCCCCATCCTTGGAGATCATTTGGGGACTCCATCCTTTGATAATCCCTTCAAACAATTTGAGCCTCAATATTAGTGGTGACAGGTAAACTAATTTCATTTTTATCTGCTTAATTTGCTCATCATGTACTTGAACAGAACTGTTCACCCTAATTGCACACGTGCATAGTTTGAAGTAAATTAAGATCTCTGTACTCATTACATGTATTGTGTGTAGGATTATGTTTTGAGTTCTGTTCCTGACTCTCTCTTTTTACCTTATAATCAGTGACCAACTAATTAGCAGCAGCAAGGGTGTTGAAGATTGGTCTTTTCTTATTGATGGAGTGGAGAAAGAGCTCACATGCTGCTCCAATTGCTCTGGTAACTTCCAAAGAGAAGTTCAAAGCATTGCAAAGAACAGTGTTTCCAATCATGATTCCACCATTACCACTTCATCTTTGCCATCATGGCTTCGACAATATAAGGAAGAGCACAAGAAAACATGCGTCAATGATCAGGTAATTATATATCTTGTCTGTCAAAGCTAAAGTTTGGGCCTCCCTAGCTCAACTCGAAATCAGGATTCAAATTGCATGGCATGATGATTAGTATTTTTCTTTTTTATGAGAAAACAGAACTGAAATAATTTGAGTTCTGCCTTTTCATAATCAGGATTTTTTTCAAGTCAGGGAGCTGTGCAAGAAATGGAATTCATTTTGTAGTTCTTTTCACAAAAACCATCACCATCCATTGAGGAAGACCCTTAGTTTCAGTTCAAGTACTTACTCTCCTTCCTCCGCCTTCACTTCCTTTGACAAACACTTCTCAGAAAATTATGATCAACCCATCAACCAAACTTGGCCAATGATGTTCACTCCATCAAATGCCAACTTCTGGCCGGTCTCAACCTCTCTTGAAGACCGTTCTATGCCCAATCCAAATGCTAGCTCAAGATCTGCTTCTAGTGACACCATGGAAATGGACTATCTCCCGAAGTTCAAAGAGATCAATGCCGATAACCTCAAGAACCTGTGTACTACATTAGAACAGAAGGTGCCATGGCAGAAGGAGATCATTCCAGAGATCTCAAGCACCATTCTACAGTGCAGGTCAGGGATGGTACGAAGAAGAAGAGGGAAGACAAAGCCTCAAGAGGCCAAAGAAGAAACTTGGTTGTTCTTCCAAGGTAGTGACAGAGAGGGAAAGGAGATGATTGCCAGAGAATTGGCTAGCCTTGTTTTCGGCTCACCAACCAACTTCGTTTCCATTGGATTGAGCAGCGTCTCGTCGACAAGGACTGATTTAACAGAGGACTACCGCAACAAAAGATTAAGAGAGGAACCAAACTCCAGTTACCTCGAACGATTTGCAAATGAACTTAGTGCAAATCCACACCGAGTATTCTTCTTGGAAGATATTGAACAAGTGGACTATTTTTCACACTTGGGCATCAAGGAAACCATTGGAAGGGGATGCATAACAACCTGTAATGGCAATGGAGTGTCACTAAGAGATGCCATTGTTATCTTGAGCTGCGAAACCTTTGATTCGAGGTCAAGAGCTTCGTCCCCCATCAGGCAGATATCTGAATGTGATCAAGGTGAGGGAGGAGCGCAGAATGATGAAGATGGAACCAGCTGCAGCAGCCCATCTATTTGTTCTCTAGACTTGAACCTCACTTTTGAGGATTCCGAGGAACCATCGTTTGATGATATTGGATTGCTTGAAGCTGTTGATAGCAGGTTCATACTTAAGTTCCAGGAGCACTTGTGAAGTAATGGTGCAGTCATCGTTTTTTGGTTAGGATATCTTGTAGGGTTTCTCTTCCATCATTAACTCAGGGAGGTCTATAACCGCGCGTCGCGGGAGTTGAATATTTTTTAAAATATATTAAATATATTTACAAGTAACTATATTTTAAATTTTCTAATTTTATAACTTACAAATAAGTATTTTATTCTTATTTAAATAGATTTTTTGGAAAATATATTCCCTTCTGTATTATACTTTTTTTCAAATTATTCCAATGTGCCCCCACGGTGCACATCCTATTTGATTTTAAACTTTTTGTATTTTATTATACATTTAAAATTTTTATATATTCTAATTATAATTATGATATCTTTGTTAGAATTCTTTCCCAATCAAAATGACTCACTTTTTTCTGAATTTTAAACATTTTAAAAATTTTGAATCAACTTAAAGTACAATCCAACACAATTTAAATTTTAATTATATATTTTCTTTATAATTTGTATATATTACTTAAGTTGGGATTCAATAATAAATTTTATCGATATTATATTATAATTTTTTTGAAAATTGGTATACTCTAATTAAAATAATAGTTATATTTATTCTAGTTAATATATTCATAGACTCCTATTTCAATTAAAAGGCATTTGGAAAAAGTAAATTTTATTATTTTTGAAAAAAATTAATTGATCAAAGTACAAATCCGATGAACGTATAGAAAAATATGAGTTGATAAATGCACATATAATTTTACTATTTACTGAATTTTAGAAAAAAACTTGAAAATAATAGTATTAATAAGTTTTATAAAGTACTAAAAATAAGTTTTCCATCTTCATCATATTTCTAATTTAATTAACTGAAAATTTATGAAAATAATAATATTTAATACATGTTTATCAACTCTTATTATCTATCTTTATCATATTTCTAATAATATGACTAATTAAAAAATTCAGGAAATATAATATTGAAAACATTTGCAAAAACTTTTAAAAGACAAAATTTCCATCTTTAATATATTTCTAATTTAATCGGTCAAAATATTAAAAAAATAATAATATTTATAAGATTTGAAAAATTCTAAAAGATGATATTGTCCATCTTTAACAAATATTCAAATATAATTGATCAATAAATTATGAAAATTATAAAAAATATGTGTTTATCACCTCTTATTTTCCATATTTATCATATTTATAATTTAATTAATTGACAATTCCAAAAATATTAATATAAATAAGATTTGAAAAAAACTCTAAAAGATAACATTTTCCATCTTCAACTTATTTCTAATTTAATTGACTAAAATAAGTGTTTATCACATGTTTTCCATATTTATCGAGATTTTTCATCATTATCATGTTTTCAATTTAATTAATAAAACAATTCCGAAAATAATCTTCTTAATAATAATTACATCATATTTTGTAAAGATTTTCAAAAATATAATTATAAGATTGGGAACTATTTTGTAAAGATTTTCTTATTACATCAACTAATGATATTAAGCCATTTGCTCGTTTATCAAGATTTTCCATCTTTATCATGTTTCAATTTAATTAAAAAAATAATTCCAAAAAGAATCTTATTAATAAGAATTAGATCATGTTTGTAATATATTTAATTAAATATTTCCGTTTTTTTCATCTTTATCACATTTCTAATTTAATTAATAAAAAAAATTAATCTTAATAAGGTTTTGTACAAATCTAAAAGATTAATTTTTCCATCTCTATCATGTTTGTAATTTATTTGATTAAATAATATGGAAATTAACAATATTAATTAATAGGATTTAGAAAATATTCTAAAAGATTAGATAAGATTTAGATTTTATTTTATAAAGATTATAAAATATCTTAACAAGATATAAAATTATTTTTTATAGATTTTATTATTATTATAACCAATCACATATTTGTGTCACTTGCTAATGGTCTCTTGCTAAAAATGACACTTGTCAAAAAATATTTTCTTGTTATATATAGAAGATTGATGTTTGATGACTTGTTTCCTACTCCTTTTGGATAAATCTATATAATAGAATCCTTTATCTTCTTTACTTGAAATTGGAATTGGGACTTGGTAAGAAAATTTCATTTTGAAAGAAAAACACATATAAATTACTTTCACTTTTTCAGAATAGCTAAGCTAGTTTAATTTTACTTTCCCCCAAAACTAAGTTAATTTTACTTGGTTGCACTGAATCGTTAACTTTAGGATCATTACTGCAATTCGTCCCATTATTTATAATTTAATATAACTCACTAATGACTACATAGTAAATACTAATTAATTAGCTGGTTAGTCCTTCAGCTAGTTACCTTCTGCGGAAGTGTGGTCATGTAATTTGGCAATATTTGGATGCATGAAATACATTGCTGCAGACATATATGGTCAGTGATGAAGATAAAAAAAGGCCAGATTTTATAAGAAAATTTTGGATGAAAAAAATCTGCAAACTCCCTAAATGCAATGACTATGAAAGGGGGAAAAAAGATTAGTTTTTATAGAAATTTTTTTGATGGAAAAGATTGTACCTCCTAGATGCAACTATGACATGAGAAAGAAACTATCTTTAAAGAGTTACAATCAAGAAGTGCATCCTTTTTCCAAAGAGACATATCCTTTAAAAAATTTGCAACTAATATCTAAATGAATTATGTTAACGTTAAAATCAATGTTCCTTACCTATATTAAAGGTGGGTTTCCATGACCACTAACCATAGAGAAGGTTAGTGGAGAATGTCCCCGAAACA
Organism: Piper betle; assembly: GCA_033002965.1. Classification (NCBI taxonomy): domain Eukaryota; kingdom Viridiplantae; phylum Streptophyta; class Magnoliopsida; order Piperales; family Piperaceae; genus Piper; species Piper betle. The sequence continues at coordinate 178,979 of JAURVB010012811.1, forward strand.
TTTTTCTACTTAAATATGACCATGAGAAGGGGGAAAATGATAATTTTTCAAAAGAGTCACAACCAAAAAGTATACTTTTTTTTTTTCTAAAAATTGAACTCGCTTAGGAGAGCAAGGAGAAAAGAAGGATACATAATAACAAATATGTCTTGGAAAAAGAAATCTTTCTCCTGTTACAGTTAGATAATATTAAGTGGTCGTCGAAAAATATTACTTTTCCTCACATCTTCTGCCGTAAAGAAAAACATACAGGTTTTATTTTATAATAAATATATTCTAAGATAAGTATGCCTTTGTTTTTTTATTTTTTTATTTTTTGAATGGAAAATTTTTCCACCCAATTTTTCTCTACTTTATAAGGAAAAGTTTCTCTACAGTTTTGTACTAGAATAATGTTAAAAAATTGACACGTGCTCACTCTTAAATATTTCTAAATATAAAATGGAATCTTTTTTTTCAGAGTAGATAAATGTACCACTTTTCTAATGTGGATGATATTTTTTTAGAGATATTTTTACAAATCCTAGAGATTTTAGGTGATTATTTTTACAAAAGATAATAAAATCAAGTGTAATTTTTATAACCACCACAAATTAAATATCTAAGAATTTAAAAATTTTCCTTTGAAAATATCATTAGTTCTTTTCTAATTTCCGGTTGTATTCATAAAGCGTTTAAAAAAGTTAGGGAGAGTTCAATCATTAATGTTAAGATACTTTAAAGTAGTGGAGCAAATTTAAAGTTGGTAAGGGCGATTTTTATGAATAGTCACCAAATTTCGGTGACGAATTTTAACTACCGAACTGTGTCACCATGTTTAGTGACTTTCTATCATTGTTTTATCACCATAATTCAGTGACGGTTCAGGGACGATATGTCGCCGAATTTTATCACCGAATATATTCTGTGACAATTTATTACCGTTCCAAAATCAAGTTAAATTAATTATGGGGACATTTGTTACCGAAACTTTCGGCGATAAATTTCAGTGACAAATACCCTTTTGTCATTGAAAATGAGCATTTTGTCACTGAAATTTTTTCCAATAATGTATATAAATGCATATCAACCGTTACTTGTTCACAAATAATTACGTCAATGCGAAGCCTCATTTTGCGAACGTTGGTCAACCCACATCTTCTACTTGAATCTAAATTTAATATGGTGATTAGTTTGAACGGTGGCTCTATAGCCATGTTTCATAAGAATAGTGGGGAATCGAAAAGAGAAATAAGGCACTTAGTTAAGTTTTTGCACATAAAAAATTCCCCAAAAGGTTAGGATTTTGGTAGCTATCACTTCACCGTCAAATAGAACCATTGTGTAAGATTTGGATCATGGTCGTGATTCATGATTTTCGATCCCTTGGCCCCGTTTAACACGGCCTTCACGAGAAAATAGCCTTTTACAAAAAAAACAAAAAAACTGTAGTTGAATAATAATTTTAAGTTGGAAATGAAAAATTAAAAAGTGAGGGGAGCTAGATATATAGGAAGAAAGTGATGAGAAAGCTGTCTACAATCTACATAGTTGGATTATTATTCTCTTCCTTTTGAACAGATTATTATTCTTTTTGGAGAATGCGAAAAGGTGCGGTAAACTCAAAAGGAGGGCAGAATATATTAACATGTTATTGGAGAGGCTAAAAAGAGAATTGGATGGCCAATTGACACATTGTACTTTCCTTTATATGCTCCAAATGCCCATTTTATTCCCTTCTCCTCGAGGCTCAAACTGTTCTTACACCTTTAAAATCCCAATAAATGACAAGTACCCATTTTTATGTAAAGTTTATAGTTTTTAAATTATACAACTTTTAGTTAATATAAGAATGATATCTTTTCCCTGATTCTTGTTAATTAAAGCAGCACCTTTAAGGTTTTAAAGAGTACAAGATGCCCTCTACATCTATGTTTTTGTGTTAATCCTTTTTACCCCCCACGTTGCTACTTTTCTTATAAAGATGAGAATGTTGGTGCTGCAAATTCAAAAGGATTAAAAGTGGTTCTCTTTCAAAACGCATAACCATGCATGAAAAGTAGAGCCCTTTTTTGACATATCGTAAGATTATTGTTCTTTACCTTCTAAAGTTGCTTTCCCTTTGCATAAACCTTACGTTATGAATCATACCATAATCTCTCTTTAATGGAATATCACAAAACACTACTTGTGTAACATCAATTGTTCAGTCCACCTATGTTGGTCTATATATATGGGGCCAAGTTCATGCGCAAAAGTTTAATATGAATTATCCGATTACAAGGACGGCTTATATATATTCTTTTCAAAAAAAGAAGCCTAATTCCCTCCTACCTCAATGGCAGCAGCGGCAACTACGCGGCCTTATGGACGGCACAGCCAAATCTGGTCACGCCTTAAAAAATTACTATAGCGGCCAGACCTGGCAATAACATGGACGGTTGCGCAGCCTTAAGGACAGCACAACCAAATCTGACCGTATCTTAAAAAAAGTTTTACTGTAGGAGGCTGTATCCGGCCGCTGCTAGCCAGGTCCAGTCGCCGGGGGTTAGACCTGACTGTCCCCCAACTAGATCTAGCAAAGGATGGAGTAAAGGTTTTGTTTTTTTTTTATCAAATCTAAGTCATCCTTACGATTGGAAGTTTACATCTATGATTAAAATCTGATATGTTTGTTAATTAAAACATTTCTGCATGGTTGCCCACCAACATGCATTCTATCAGTTAGTATGAACAAGCTGGATGTTGATCTGAATAATAATCATATAAAAGAATTAAAGTACATGCCCCGATAGTATCTTAAAATCAACTATTTGGTAAATGAAAGGTTGCCAAATAAAAAACATTTGAAAAGAAACTTCTTTTAATTACTTAGGCATTATGGTCTTCTTAACAGACTACATTAGCTCTATTTAGAAGTTTTTTTTAAAAGTAAACAAAAAGTATCTTAACATTAATGAACGAACTCTCACTAACTTTTTTACACGCTTTATGAATACAACTATAAATTAGAAAAGAGCAAATGATATTTTCTAAGTAAATTTTTTATAATTCTTAGATATTTAATTTGTGGTGGTTATAAAAATTACACTTGATTTTATTACCTTTTGTAAAAATAATCACCTAAAATCTCTAGGATTTGTAAGAATATCTCTAAAAAAATATCACCAGTCTTAGAAAAGTGGTACATTTCTCTACTCTGAGAAAAAAAATTTAGATTCCATTTTATATTTAGAAATATTTAAAACTGAGCAAGTGTCAATTTTCACAAAATAATCTTAAAAATCATGAAGAAATGCTTCCAAAGTATATATATTTTGCGATAATATAATTCGTGGACTATAGTGTCGTGTATATATGTATATTTGAGATATTACCCCACGACTTTTAAAATTATATTATGGACATTACTTTCTCCTACAGTGGTATAACCTAGGCCGACTTTAAATTTGCTCCACGGTTTACCATGGGCAAAGACAATATTCTTTTGTAGTCTATTATCTCCGCATTCAAATTTGTGTTGGGTGATACATTTAATTATGCTTAATATAATAGATAAAAAGGTTGTTAAAAATCAAATTCCAGTTTAATATTGTAGACATTATTTAGTTTATCAAAATACAACAAAAATTAAAAAAACAATTATATACAACTCATTAATTATAATCTATATCCGATCTCTAACATGGCAAGTCCGATAGAATAATATAGTTCAAGGGTTAATTTATTTGCTCATTAATAATTGTTGCCGCTCCTAATCAATCTCATGGATAGGACGCCTTGAGTGCATATATATATATATATATATATATTCTGAAAAGGTTGAAGGGAGACGTCACTGAAGGGCTTCAACGTCGTAAAACCATTCATGATGATAAGATGGAAGACAAGAAGGGACATAATCATTACAATCATCCCTATCTTTGACTAAATAGCTAGCAGCCAATCCTTCATTCATATTATTTATGAGGGTACTATGCAAATATAGATACATGCGAATCAGAATGAGAAGAAGATCAGCAGAAATGAAATGAATGGCTGTGATCTTTCTCTTTTAGAAGCTTTCACCGGTTAGGGTTTACTGTTGCCCTGGCAGTTTACCGTAGTTACTTAGTTGTAAAGATTCCATATTTTCTGGGGGAAAATAAAGTTTTCAATTGGTTTTTAAGCTCATTTTCATGTCAGACATCTCCTTTTATAATTTCATTTGTGGTTTATATACCATTCTTGAAAGGTTAAGTGTAGGTTTACGTAAGCCCTGTTAGCAACACCCACAGATTTTGTTAGGCTTCAAGTGATTTATCTTCACTTCTGTGAGCCAGTACCTAAAATTTCTTAAGATTTATAAAGCCTAGAATAACTTGGACGGGTAAAATATTTTCTCGCGTAGCTAGCTTGAGTTTCAAGGTAATAGCTGAAGTGCATGCTCCAACCAATCACTCCAGTTCTCTGTCTTTCAATATCGAGCCTGTTCCCCATTTAAAACTAACCGCACAGTGGCCATTATTGCCCAATTCACGGAACTTTTTCTCCATTACATTGCCAATTTCAACAATCTTTCAATGGATGAGAACAAACAATTGCTCCGATTCTCCTTTCGGCACATCTAGCCAGGCAAGTTCATTGAAAAAGAGGTGAAAGGGCTGTTGGCTTCCATAAAAGAAGTATGAAAGACAAAGTTTCCACACCTTGAGCTTTATCAGACTTTAACAAAAGAAAATTAATGGGTGCTTCGATATTTATGGTTCTCCATCGTTCTCCAGTCTTTGTATTCTCTTGTCTAAAGCTAATTTTCTGTATGGAAGTAAGTGAAGCCCTAGGATCTTGTTCGCAATCATTCCTCGATAGAATATATGCTCTTGAATCTTAATGATGAGAGAGATGCGAGGACGACGACGTACGTAGTTTTGATGTGAAAGACCAGTCAAAAAGATGGGAAAACATACCCAATGAATGACGATGCATGGTGGTGAAGACGGAAATAGTTACCTACGATCAGGGATTTGCTGTGGCCAAACTTGCTTCATCATTTATTCTATTTGTTTAATTTTTTTAAATTAAAAATATTTAAAATCTTAATTATAATAACTAAATTAACTTTTTAATTAAAGAATTTAAACCGATCATCCAAAACTTGCTCCAGCAAATATTACAAAAATCCCTAGCCGTTATATACGTATATACAACAAATTGTATCAGGAATGACGATGCATTTATTGATGTTTGGTATCTTGGTCCTTGTACGTTTTACTGTATCATTAATCATCTGTGAATGAATTTCTTTGCCTAAATGGTTTATTGGTACTTCCAATAGATTATGTGATAATCCTTAGCAAATCCACGTTTTACTTGATGAATGGATATATACTATTTTTTTAAATCCTACGCTTTGTGTTTATAATATTAATTAAACCAGATATGACGAAAATCTAATAGTTTTCTCTAACCCGAAATTGTTATGGTTCACCTCATGTGTATAGTAGCATATAAGCCCAGTATTCCACAGAAATCTAACTCCTATCAAGACCCATTGCATAAAAATGGGCCAGAAAGTCATGTAGCCCATAACAATCTTTTTGCAAGCCGCCCCCTTTGACAAATTTGCTTATAAGCTGTGTGGGTTCTTTTAAAACACAAAACATAAGCTATGATTATGGCTGCAAACCTCCGATTGGATCAATGGACTTCTTCTGGACAAGGTGATTGCCTGCTATAAATAAAAAATGGTCAACTAGTTATCATGCACATTAATTATTAGTCGACGTGTAAGGCCCTCAAAGGTTTTTAGGCCGGTATCAATCCACCTACGTTTGTAATCCCTTGAAGAAGTCTTTGCCGGACATACGTGTTTTTATGTAATTTTCTTTCAAAACTTTTGGTTTACCTAACTTAAATATGTCCAAAACCGATAATCTAAATCTACATCGTCACAAGGTTGGGAGCAAATCCGCTCTTATCCTCATCACTAACTTTTGACAAAGCAACGTCGACACCTCAACTAACCAATCTTATATTCATCTATGAAAGATGTTGCCTCATGTGTAATTTATACCGAATAAAATTTAATTTTATGAATAAATTTTCATTAAATAATGAGATAGATTATATTTAATATCTTAAATACGTACTTTGATTGACTTTAAAATTATATCTTATTTAGATGAAAAGATAAATTCTATTTATTTGATTTTTTATTATATTTTTTAAAGATAGTTAGACATTTTATTAGTAAAAAGTTAAAATTTGAGATTAGTTGAGTTCAAACCTATGATTTTTTACCGTTAAAGGTATTTTTATTATTTTTTAAAATAAATAAAAATTAGTGAGATTTAAACCCATAGCCCTATGCAAAAGTATTTTTATTGTATTTTTTTTAAAAAAATTGTATTTTGAAGGACGAATTCTCTTAGTTTTAATCTCGGGCCTAGAGTGAGTCCTTATATTAACGAGAGTAGATATATATATATATATATCTCAATGTGTATATCCCCAAATAAAACCTCATCATCACAAGCTAAAGGATTAAATAAGTTCCATACAAAGAAAAGAAATCAATGAATCAAAAGTATCTATACGACCGACAATCAACTCAAGCATATATAATTCGAAGATGATCAGAAACCAATGTCACACTTGGTCCTTGAAAACCCACTCTCATTTCCGGCCAGAGGAATTTTGAGATCACAATCAGCATCTGGCTTGTACTTGTTGGTCTTAATCCTCCACACCTTGAACCGAATCCGTGAATAGATCTTCACTTCAACCTCAAACGACCCATCATCCCTTTGCTTGTTGAATTCATTAACATCGCCAGAACTCAACACAAGCAACTGCTGGCCATTGAAAGTGGGATGCAACATGGTGGTATTCTTGTGACCCTGGTAAAAGGTGGGCAGGAAGACAGAGTTTAACCTCTGCCCATTGAAGAAAGCTCTGGCCTCGAGCCTATCATAGTATATGCCGACCCTCCTATTGGGATTCCTAACGCTGATATCCAAGGAGAGGTTGTGATGGAGGAGGTTGTTGTCCGTGAGGTTGAAGCGGGTAAGTCTGGCTTGATCAACATGCACCTTGATCCTTGCCGGGCGTAGAACTAGCCAGAGCACGAGGACGATGATCCCGACGATGATGACGAGGGAAATGATGAATTTGAGTATTGTGCTTAGAAGGCAGCAAGGGCCGCAGCAGCAGCTAGAGCTGCGGCCATGGCTGTGGTACGAGCGGCGAGGTGGTATGGGAGGGCCATAGTATGCACCGTTCAAATGGTCACCAGTACCCTTTGCCTCTCCCATTGATAAACAATTTCAAAAGTGAGTAAGAGAAGAGTAACACAAAAAATAATAGGAGGCAATGCAAAACAAGAGGGTAAAACTAGACGAGAATGTGTGATGAGGTGATATATGGAGGGAAGACGAGGCAGGGATACACACATATATAGTGGTTGAATGTAGCATATTACTAATAGGCGGTTTGTAGGAAGGGGATGTTGCTAGGAAAGTGACCAAAATATGAAGGCCGCGGTTTAAACTAAACCATGTAAGGCTTATAACACGGAGAACGCGCAAGTGAAGAGATGCTTGAAAACGGGGTGTGAACTGTAATGTCACTTAGAAGATTGCGTGAATTGTGAAGGAACCATATAGCCTAGTTGTCAATGGAATTTGGAGGATATATTTCCACTCGTACATGTTGGGGCCAACGGTGAAAGTTCCTGTCATCTTCGTGGCTATATATGTTTTGTTGACTGAACTGCTCCATTTAGAGTTTTGTTTGGTAACGAAGAGTGATTATCCGGTGGAGGCTGGCGCACTTAACTAATTCGCTGTGAATACACTTGGACTTTGACATTTTGGTTGGTACCTAAATGGATTAACATGTGTCTGTCACAACGTGGGGACATATGGTTTGAAAGACTTTTTTCTTCTGGGTTAAGCAATCGGATCTTGTCAACAAGTCTGGTTTTCACAAGCTAATACCAATTAAGTGGGTTGTTTTAAATGATGGGGACTGAATAGCTCAATAATTAATTGACATGATGATTCTAAACAAAATAACATACAGAATGTACCAAGGTTGCATAGGAGTTGATAACTCTTAACTCATTCATCAATATTTTTTGTCCCTTAAAGCCTTATTTTGTTTTTTTTTTAACGGAAACGAGATGATATTACTACGAGGCGATGGAACATATTTTGTGGGCTGGATCAACTATTAATTTGGCAGCCCAGGCCATTTAAAATAAGGTTTTTCACCGCTAGAAAGAGGGACGTATTATCCAAAAATATAGAAGCGTCACTTCAAATATTTTGACCACCTTCTCTTTTCCTTTCGAACAAGGGCAAGCCTAATTGAAGATGCAACTTCACTAAAAGAATATATAGTAAATTATTTAGCCTTTTATTTGGGTTGAATATTTCTGGAGGAAAATTGTTTTATGCATGGAGAGCAATAAACGATCATTGTTGGTCACATGTTTCAGAGACGAAAGTTTTTGCATTTCTTTGAAGCGCGTATTTGCCGATTTGCGCACAAAATCAGATTATGGACTCGCTCCAACAAAAAAGAATATAGGCTGCATCATCCTTGGGATCCACCAATTTTGACTTTGTATTATTATTATATTTCTATCTCAATTAAAATTCTACCATCATTCATCGTCGATCAATTTTCGAGGTAAAGTATTTTGGTCGCCCTAACGTGGTAAATTAATAACCAAAATGAAATACCCAAAATCACTAGCTCACATGGTTGAATCCATAACTATGAAGATGCTCAACATTGATCTCTTGTAGAATAATGCATGCGTGCATTAAAATTTAAAATTACGAAAACATAATCAGTGTGAACCGTAGTGCAAAAATGTTTAGAGGAGCTGGTTGTGGTTGCTCATGTTTTATGGGTAGCTGGTTGGACATGATGGTGATGATCTTTGAAGATTGGTTTGTAAAAACTGTGACTCGAGTCAGAGTTTTATGGGAGTGAACCAGTCGGTTCAACTGTTGGTTCGAGTCGAGTCAGCTTCATGGACCGCGAGCTGAGTTGAGGCCAACTGTGAGTTATGAGCGATGAGGGTCATGTATGCTCGAGTGTACGATGATAATGCCTGAAAGATGATGAAAATGGGTTATCAAGTATATGGAGGTATGCATTATTGATTGTTATTTTTATTTTATCGCATAATAGTTTTACGCCGAATAACGCATTAGGACGCGTTGGATTATATTCAGATGGGTTATTAGTTATAGAGCATGCCATTTGGATGTTGTTGTGTTTGTTTAATTTTATGGGATTTTTCCATATTTTTTTAAATTTTTTTTAGAATTTATTACGAACTAGTTATTATTTTAACTCGAGTTGGAATCGAGTCAATACTTAATTACGAAACTGCCATTGAGGGTATTTTTCTCCTTCCCGACCCTTCTTCACCCAAACCCTTGCTGTGTGCTATCGCTGCCGCCAAAGACGCCGCACTGCCGCCGAGCAACGTCGCCCTGCCCAGCCGTGCAGTCGTCGTGCTGCCACAACCCACCCTGGCCACCATCTCGCCGCCACGACGCCGAAATCACCCCATAAGCCACGACGCCTCCCTCATCAATTCACCGCCGTCTGGGCCGCTCCGCCACCGCTGTGACTCCGACGACCACCCTCTCGCTGTCGCCGACGTTTCCTTGATCATCCCAACCGCCGTCGAGGCCGGCCGCAACCCTTATCGGAGGACGCCGTCGCCGCCGCCGCCCTTATCGGAGCACGCCGCGCGCTGCCGCCACCCATTTTCGATGCCGCCGCCGCCAGCCATCGCCGCCTCGGCTACCTTGTTTGACACCACCATTGGACCAAGCTCGTCGAGCCGGTGCTGATAGACCCCCTGATTGCCCCATCCCGAATCATCGCCGGAATCCGCCGAAAACCGCCGATACTCGCCGAAAAACTGCCGGAACTGCCAGAAAATTGGATTCGTGGGAAATTCGCCGGATCATCCGCCGAATGCACCCGGTCCAATCTGATCGGACTTCAGACGCTGCTAGGTGCCGAATTCGAGTTTCGAGCCACGAAACGGAAACCCTAGCCATCACCGATTTTCGACGATGCAAGGTATAATTTATTTTAATTTAATTATTTAAAAATATTGATTATTAGAATATGCATGCCAGGATTTGTGTGTGTGTTATAATATATATATATATTTAATGTAGGTTTGATTAAGAATAGAAATATGAAATTATTTGATTGAGTGATGTTAAAAATGGAGGCTAAGAAATTAATTAGGGTAACTAGGTAATGATCATGAACTAATGCAAACTAGCCTAAGTAGACTTGCTAGAATTGATTGCTAGAATTGATATAGGTTGATGTGTGTTGATTGATGAGTGATTGTGTTGATTGTGTGTGCATGCTATAGGATGTGTGATTCATCATGCAGGCGTTAGTTTTTAGCTTGATTGTGTAGGTACGGTGTAGGAGCTCGCCGCCTAGGCGCGTGGACCCGTTTGGAGCTTCTACCAGGTCCGTTTAGGACTCGTTCTCTTTTTTTTGCTACTCTATTGTGTATTTGATTTATCATGTGTAGGACGAGTTAAGTGGCATTTTATCGGATCCCACTTAACTCGGGTCATTTAGCCAACGATTTTTCGGATTAATAACCCTCGAGGATGAGATCCCTCGAGTTTGTTTTCGAACTTCAGATCCAGCTCACTATGCCTTCGGGCCTATTGTATAAATCCCAACCCAGGCATATATATATATATATAGTTTCCGCGTTTTCAGTGAGAGATGGAATGAGGGATACTTGCGGCCACGTCTTCAGATAGGGTGTGTGCTCGGAAGAGCGGGCTCTGGAGCTGGGGAGAACCCACTTCGTTCCCGAAGGATCCGGACAACTCCACCTTTGAGTTCCTCAAACCCGGAGAAGTGTGGAGGTTTACGGGTACTACAATGCAACGCATGTCTAGACTTGTGGTTCAAAGGGTACTGAAGGCGACTGCCTGAGAGTGCTCGGCCTTTGTGCTCAAGGCCAGGACTAATATGGAAGGTGCAGAGGGCGGTAAGGAATGAAATTTGATGCGAAAAGCGATATAGAAATGGCCAAGGTATGAGAATGAGAAAGAAAGGGGGACGCTATCGACCTGAGGGCGACGGCCCGACGGCGACGGCTTCTGTATGTGCCCTGATGAGAGTTCTTGAGGAAGTATATGGTTTTGATTCAACAGGAGAGTTTGCTCTCCTGTGCCAGATTGATATTAGTTATTTTCCAGGCCGGTAACACTCGTTATTGACGGTTTTTCTATATATATATATATATAGGCGAGTGTAACACCCCAAATCTGGTTCACGCTTGTGAACCGAACCGGCATGTTACGGGCCCCGGTTAGGTCGGCTAACCCGAACCTAACTCATGTGGATCTAATCTCGGCGTCTTAAGATGAAGATACGATCCGTCATGAATGAATGCATGCACAAAATCCTAACATGGATACTACATGAATGACATGCAAATTAATTTTCACACCATCACAATTACGATCAAAATAGTAAAAATTCTGAAATGAAACAGACAGGATCTCCCCTAAAAGTGCAATTATGGGCCCACCCTGTCAAAATATATATATATACAAATATATATACATGCATACGCATACATCCATAACATTCACACAGAATCTAACATCTATATGCATTCATTCTGAAGCTTGGGTCTTAAACCCACCATGCTTCTGCTGCGCATACTCTGATCATGTTCATTTCATGTCATTATCATGTCTCATGCATTTGAATCATAGTCATGTCTATAAAATAACATCATAAATAAAACTGTATTAAACATTCAGATCATCTAACATGTGTGTGTGCAGAAGACCTCATTGCTCCTCCGTCCTGAGCTGGCTCCTCCAACTCGTGATTATTACCTACATATAGTATAAAAACACGTCAGTAACAAGTGTTACTGGTCCGGAAAATAAAATAACTATAACAAGCTGGCTATGAGAGCAAACTCTCATATGAAAGAAAACATCATATACTCCACGTGAACACTCTGAAGGGCACTACTGAGGAGCCACTGGGCTGCAGACCCGGTAGCATCCCGAACTTACTGATCTGCTGCTGGTACTGTGCCGCTCTCGGCACTTCTTTTTCAGTACTTCTCGTGAAACTTTATCCTAAGCCCTCTCCTTACCTCCATATTTCTCCTGGCCTTGAGCACGAAGGCCGAGTACTCTCAGGCAGTCGCCTTTAGTACCCTTTGAACCACAAGTCCGGACATGCGCTGTACTAAACAGTACCCGTAAACCTCCACGTTCTCCGGGTGTGAGGAACTCAAACGCGGAGTTGTCAGGATCCCTCGAGAATGGAACAGTCTGCTGGCACTAATCCAGAGCCCACTTTGACTGTCACGGCATCCTCTGCATGGTACGTGCAGTCGATTTCTCCATCTCTCGTCTCACTGAAAACGCGAAAACTACATATATATAGGGCTGGGTAGGGATTTATATAATAGGCCCGAAGGCAACTTGTGGTGGATCTTGGTTTCGAAATCATCCTCGAGGGATCTCATCCTCGAGGGGTTATTAATCCGGAAAACTGTTCGGTTAAATGGCCCGAGTTAAGTGGGATCCGATAAAACGCCACTTAACCCGTCCTGCAGGCAATAAATTAAACATACAATAGAAAGAGTAAATCAGAGACGAGTCCTAAACGGACCTGGTAGAAGCTCCAAGCGTGTCATCGCGCCTAGGCAGCAAGCTCCTACTCCGTACCTACACATCAAAACTAAATACTAACGCCCGCTAACTAAATGATGAATCACACACAATGACCGTCAATCAACAATCAAATAATCATAAATATGAAAATAATTCTAACTAATATTATTCATACCAATTTTACTGTGTTTTTCCTAAGTTACATCGTACCCGATTAACATGCTCAAATTTACTTTACATCATCGGATCACTTAATATTTACTCATTACCAATCATATCATATATATCATTACTTCTTTCATGCTCAGACTTCTATCATGGGAATCACTCAATCCTATCGTGTTATGCTAACAATCATCAATTTAAATAATCAAATTGGAGGTAATTATACCTCACATCGTCGGCAATCGGCGACGGCTAGGGTTCCGTCGCGTGTCTCGGAGCTCGAATTCGGCGCTCCCCGGCGTCCGACGTTCAATCGGGCTCAACTGGGTGAGCCCCGCGGAAGATCCGATGAATTCCGGCGAATTCCAGAAATTCCGGTTTTCCGACAGCTACTGGCGGTTTTCGTGCTCGGTAGCTTCCGGTGGTTTTCCAGCGACAATCGCCGGCGGCATCTACTGGCCGGAAAGTGGTCGTGTTGGGTACCCTCGGAACCGGCTCGGCGAGCCCGACTCATCTACGAGGTCGACGCGGCCAACGGAGGTGGCGGCTCGTCAGAAAATACATAAAACAGAGTGGCGGCGATGGGTCGCTAGATCCGGCCGGCCAGGCCGGCGATGGCCTCCGCTCCGGTCGGGAAAGGCGGTTGAGGGATCGAGGGTGCCGAGGCGACTGCTGGATCGCGGCGGCGATGGTGCCCGGCAGCGCGATTGGCGACGGAAGCACGACGCAAAGGCACGGCTTCCTCGCGTCGCGGCGGCCAGCTCGTGGCCGGGCCTGGTCAGGGCGGCAGGGCCACGCCGTGGCCGGGCTGGGCGGCGTCGATCGGCGGCCAGGCGGCGTCGGCCGTGGCGGCGGTGGCGCGCGAACAGGGGCGGCGCGGTGGGCGAGGGTTTGGGGAAGAAGAGAAGGGCGCGGGGGTGTGTGGTGGCAAAGTCGTAAATATTACTTGACTCGTCTCCGACTCGAGTCAAAAATAATATTTAAGTCGTAAAAATTCCAAAAAAATATGGGAAAAATCCCATAAAATCAAACAACACCAAAAAAATCATAATGATATGCTCTAGAACTATCAACCCACCCAAATGCCCGTAACGCGTCCTAACGCAGTAAACGGCCTAAAACTAATTCTACGATCCATTATATATCATAATAAAAAAAATGAACTGCATACTCTCATATATTCTGATAACTCATTCTTTTCTGTTGTGTTCATGACGTTATCATCATATACTTGGGTACACATGACCCTCATGGCTCATACACGAGACCGGCGTCGGCTCAGTACACGTGAATCAGAAACTGACTCAACTCGAAAATAACGGTCGAACCGACTGGTTCTGAATATAAAACCCTAACTCGAATCGTGGGTTTTACACGAGGAATGCGAGCGATGAAAGCTGTCGGGACTGCGGAGGAGCAGCACGGAACCGCGCACACATGTACCTGCCGCGTGTAACGTATAATGACGGTGTGTTATTGTTATGTAAATGATAATTTCGATGTGTTTGCTTGAATGAATTACTTGTTATGAAACGAACTGATAAATATGAATGAGTAGGGAGCCTTGGAGTTCAGACTCGGCTCGGGTAAAAATGAATGAGATAATGATTTAATGTCATGGTAGATTGTTATGTGTTATCGTATTTTCATAAAATAGTATATATTTTGTTTTGGTTTCTCATTTGTTGTTTTGTCTTATTTTGCTTGTACATCATAGCATGCATGTAGGACCGCGTTAGAACCCAATCGTTCCCATTCATGCATTTCATATTTGCACCTCCATCTTGAGACGCCGAGAGTAGATCCTGGTCGGCTTAACCGAATCTAGTAGATTAGCGAACGGTTCGGTCGCCGGTGACATTTCCGGGTCGGTTCACGGGTGAGCCAAAACGGGGTGTTACATGGTTAATGTGGTTAGGATTGATTGAGATGATGAGAGGAACTCGAATGAGAGATTGAGGATTATGGTATGGTGTATATATATATGTTGGGATTAACCAAATAACCAAATACAAATCCCCTATTTCAACACATAAGGATAAGAAATACCAAGCAAATAGAGAGAGAAGACCAGATAATTTTAAATTTAGGGAAAAACCACAAGGCAAATGGCCAAATCAAATTTACTATATCACAATTTTGATATAGAATAGATCCACAAGAGAACAAACTCCTCAATACCAATTTACTGTACTTTTTACAAAATTAGTATAAAGTCATAGAAGACAATAAAGAAAGAATATTACAGATTAAGAACTTAGCGAAGTTACCATTGACGATTGTAAGCCAATCTCAACAAAGCAATTCATCCTTTCTACAATCCACACAATTTCCTTTCTCCCTTTGCAGCAATAATTTTTCTCCAAAACCCAAAAACCAAAAAAACCAAAGAAGAAAAGCATCGTACGTTGTTTTATTCTTTTCAACTAACCAAATCTTGAAAATCTTGGTTTTTGCCCAAAACAGGGTTGCAACTTTATGTATTAACGGAGGATGTACAACCTAACAAACCTCTCCTTCCCGACTCTATGAAATACCTCTAGCCAGCATGGGAAGCTCCATCCATGCCTGCTCCATTCTTGCAGTAAACATGTTTCTCCTTTAACACAACTTTAGTTATCATATCTGAAACATTTCTTGCGGTATAAATTTTTGTTAGTTCAAGAGATTTACTTTCTAACACATCTCTTATCCAATGATATCTCACAACAATGTGCTTGCTCCTTAAAGGAAAACTTGAATTCTTACTCAGATGAATTGCACTCTGGCTATCACAGTGTACAATATATCTTTCCTATTCAATGCCAATTTCATTCAAAAATCTCTTAGTCCATAACATCCTCTTGCAAGCCTCTGTAGCAGCAATAAATTCTGCTTCAGTTGTGGATAATGCAACACACTTTTGCAACCTAGACTGCCAAGACATAGCCCCATTAGTAAAATTAACAATAAACCCAGGTGTTGACCTTCTTGTTTTCAAGTCACCTGCCATGTCTACATCGGTGTAGCCAACCAATAAAGGTTTATCACTTCCAAAATACAAGCACATTTTAAACGTACCTCTCAAGTACCTCATTATCCATTTAACTATTTGCCAATATTCTTTACTCAGATTTGCTAAATGTCTGCTAACTATTCCAACTGCATATGCTATATTAAGCCTTATACAAACCATGAAGAAAGGCCGTCTTCACATCTAAATGTTCAACTTCCAAATCCAAATTTGCAGCCAAAGCCAGAACAATTCTAATAGAAGACATTTTAACAATAGGAGAAAAAATTTCATTGAAATCAATACCTTTCTTCTGTACGAAGCCCTTCACCACCAACCTTGCCTTGTACTTTGGTTGTGTGTTATTTTCTTCATATTTGATCATGTAGACCCATTTGTTCCTCAATACTCTCTTGCCTTGAGGAAAATCCACCAACTCATAGGTGTGATTATCAAGCAAAGATTTCATCTCATATTGTATTGCCTTCAACCACTTATCCTTTTTCTATATGAGCTTTGACCTCACTGAAATTTTCTGGTTCTCCATATTCAATAATTATCACATATTCTAATGATGGATATCTTGTTGATGGAACTGGTTCATGACTTGATCTCCTCACATTAGTTGGCTGCCCTTGATCAGAATCTCCATGTTCCTGTCCAACATCATTAACAAACTTATTAGAAATATCATCAGACACCACATACCCTCATCATCACTCGGTGGGGAAATAATTGTGCCATCCTGAGCCGCCTCTTCACTTCTAGCTGAGGTTGAATGATCTTTTATCTTTTCCAAGCTTTCCTGAGATTTAGTTTGAGGAACTTCTTCCTTACCAAAGTCCTCAACTGTTTGATCCTCTCTGAAAACTACATCTCTCCTCTGAATCAGTTTTCTATTCTTAGGATCCCAAAGTTTGTATCCAAACTTATCATCACCATATCCCAAAAAATACATTCCACGGCTCTAGAGTCAAGCTTAGCCCTTTGCTCCTTAGGCACATGTGTAAAGGCTTTACAACCAAAGACGCTCAAATGAGAATAACTGAGCTTTTTATCACTCCAAACCCTTTCTGGTATGTCACTGTCCAGAGCACGTGTGGGAGATATGTTGATTAAATAACAAGTTGTGCTCATGGCTTCACTCCAGAAGCTTTTAGGCAACTTAGCTGAAGACAATATACTCCTAACCCTCTCAAAGATGGTCCAGTTCATTCTTTCAGCCACTCCATTATGTTGAGGAGTATAAGGAATTATATTCTCATGCCTAATCCCATGCTTGCTACAATATTCATCAAATTCAACCGAACAATATTCACCATCATTATCACTTCTAAGACATTTCAAGAGCTTACTGGTTTCTCTTTCAACCAATACATAAAAATTCTTAAAAATGCCAAAAATCACTTTTATTTTTCATGTTATAAGCCCACACCTTCTTAGAAGTATCATCAATAAAAGTGACAAAATAAATAGAACCACTAAGAGATTTTACATTCATAGGCTCATACACATCAGAGTGTACTAACTCAAGAACTTCTGACTTCCTTGTACTTGTGCTTGTAATGGATGTTCTACGTTGTTTCCCGACCAAACAATGGTTACAAGGACTAATTGTGATGTCCTTGACCTTGGGAAGGAGATTTAACTTCTTCAAAGTCTCTAGTCATTTCTCACTCATGTGGCCCAATCGATGGTACCATAAATTAGCAGTAGAATCAAATGAGGAGATATTAAACTCTCCTCGAACTAGACTCGTCTCAGTTTTGTACAAACTGCAACACTTCTTCCCTTTAACAACAACAAGAGAACCTTTCACAAGTTTCCACACACCTTGTGCAAATTGTGAACCAAATCCTTCATCATCAAGCACTCCGATTGATAACAAACTCATCCTCAAATTTGGAATATGTCTGACATTTTTAAGCACCAATCTGAAACCTGTGTTTGTTACTATTGTAACGACCCGGCCATTTGTTACAACATTGTAGGCCTAGCTGTCCAGGTGTTACTCACAATTAAGCAAATATATCTAACATTTTTTTAACAAAAACATATATAAAGATCCCACAGTCTTAGACCGTTTCCCAGTAGCCACACTTATTTCTCAAATAAATAATAAAAGGAGTCCTCATATTTATTTTGCTCCATGCCTTGGTTGTCAATTACCTACTTTCGTATCTGCACACCTACGGAGGCAATTCCGCATTAGTGATTACAACACTAAGTAGTATAATAGATAAAATAAATCAAGTACATTCCACTATTTCCTTATGTTTATTTTAATATGCGGTGGAGCGATTCTGCTATACTCCAAAACAATGCGGAGGAGGTATCCGCTGTGATCCGCACACCCTGGCCATAGCCCTTTTGTGGGGATGCTACCACTACCGTCTCCAGTGCCAGTGCCTCGCACACCCCGGCCGTAGCCTTTTTGTGGGGAAGCTATCACTGCACTCAGGTGATTGCTACGCCCCGTTTGTGGGGAAGCTCTCACTACCAATTCTAGTGTCAGTGCCTCACACACCCCAGCCGTAGCTTTTTATGGGAGGCTATCACTGCACTCAGGTGAATGCTACGCCCCGTTTGTGGGGAAGCTCTCACTACCAATTCTAGTGCCAGTGCCTCACACACCCCGACCGTAGCCTTTTTATGGGGAGGCTATCACTGCACTCAGGTGATTGCTACGCCCTGTTTGTGGGGAAGCTCTCACTACTAATTCTAGTGCCAATGCCTCACACACCTCGGCCGTAGCCTTTTATAGGGAGGCTATCATTGCACTCCAATGCGATGGAGGAATCGCTGTGCCTCGCTCACCCCGGCCGTAGCCTTTTTATGGGGCGGCTATCACTACTCCAAAACAATGTCGATGCATTACACAATTTACGCACATAATACAACCCCGTGTCGGACTGAGTCAATTCTTTGACCCCGGTTGCACTCGGTGCATGGTGGTCAAATCTGGGCTCAGGCTGCCCTAGGCTACCAACAAGAAAAGTACGATGTTCTACCTATTATACGTACCTGGCTGGTGATTTCGTCTGACTGTGACCCGTGAACCCTAATACAGTAATGGGGAGGTTGCATAGGACGAAGATGAGGGATGAAATACTCCCTCATCCTGCATATATATACACGTCAACCATTCCCTCCATTAAATTCTCATATTCCATCATCCATTGGTATTTCCTAGGTTCAACGAGCCCCTTCATTAAATTCTCACATCCCATCATCCATTAGTATTTCCTAGGTTCAATTCATTAAATTCTCACACCCCATCATCCATTCATGAATAGGTATTTTCTAGGTGACCTTAAGTCGAACCATGACCGGTCAACTTGATAACCAACCATATTGGTTCATTTATATTTATTTCATAATATTTAGGTTCGAGTCTTATAATAAAAATCATGGTTTTTACAACTATATGCACATCTCCAAGTCCCACAATTTTGGAATTATCACTATTTCCCATCGTCACTATACCCAAATTTGAAGATTCATAGGTAGCAAAGAAATTTCTATTTGGAATTGCATGAAATGATGCTCCCGAGTCAACTACCCAACTAGCATCACAATTAGCCGTCAAACAATTATTTCCACAATTAGAAAGAATCACCATGTCATCATGCACAATATTAGTGTTCGTTTCTCCTTGATCCTTGTTGTCCTTATTTTTCAAGTCTTTCTTGACCTTCCAACAATCCTTCTTTATATAACCTGTCTTGTCGCAATAATAACACTTCAAGTGCTTCCTGGATTTAGACTTTCCTCGACTCTTGTCCTTTCTGTCTGTGTCTCTATTTCTCGATCTACCTCTTGCCTCTTCTGACACTAATGCATGAGACTCTGAAGTTGGTAGAGATTTTCTTCTCACCTCCTTATTCAGTAAACTGCTTGTTACCATATTCATTGTGAGTTTTCCATCCGGAGTAGCATTGCTCAAAGATATCACCAATGTTTCCCAACTTTGTGGCAAAGTGTTGAGGAGTAAGATAGCTTGTCATTCCTCATCTAGAGTCATCTTCATCCTGGCAAGTTAAGTAATAATACTCTTTATCTCATTGAGATGCTTATTTATGCCAGTTCCATCCTTATACCTCAAATTCACCAATTTCCTTATCAAAAGGGTCTTATTGCCAGCAGTATTTCTCTCATAAACTTCTTAAAGTTTATCCCGTATCGCTTTTGAGGACGTCAATTCAGAAACATGATGATACAAAACTTCATCTACTCATTGTCTCAAACAGGCCATAACCTTCCTACCCAACTTATTCCAGTTTTTTCAGTCACCTCTGTCAATTTCTGACCAATGATAAGTTCATATAAATCCTTAGAATATAGATGATCAATCATCTTTCCTTTCCAATAATGCCAGTTACTAGGCCCCTTAAGAGATATCATCTTAACATACTTCTCATCAGCCACCTTGTTGAAATATAAATCACAGATACACCAACTAGGCTCTTAGAAATTTCGTCGAACACCTAGTGGGCACCAAATATCAACAACCAAAACTTGCAAACAACCTGGCTTTGATACTACTTGTTGGGATTAACCAAATAAACCAAATACAAATCCCCTATTTCAACACATAAGGATGAGAAATACCAAGCAAATAGAGAGAGAAGATAAGATAATTTTACGCAGAAAATCCCAAATTTAGGGGAAAACCACATGGCAAACGGTTAGATCAAATTCACTATATCACAATTTTGATACAGAATAAATCCACAAGGAGAATAAATTCCCCAATACCAATTTACTGTACTTTCTATAATATTAGTATAAAGTCGTAGAAGACAATAAAGGAAGAATATTATAGATTAAGAATTTGGCGAAGTTACCATTGACGATTGTAAGTCAATCTCAACAAAACATTCATGTTTCTTCAATCTACACAATTTTCTTTTTCCCTTTGTAGCAGCAGCTTTTTCTCCAAAACCCAAAAATCAGAAAAACCAAAGAAGAAAAGCGTCGTACGTTGTTTTTATTCCTTTCAATTAACCAAATCTAGAAAATCTTAATTTTTGCCCAAAACATAATTATAAGTTCATGTGTTTACGGAGGAGGATACAACAATATATGCGTGCATGTAAGGATTGGAGGTGACACGTTTGAATAGGTTTTTGGGAGTAATATTATGGATGGGATGGATGAGTGTAAGATTTGAATAGAATGGCCAGGGAGAAGAGTGTTTAAACGATTGATTTGTGTGTTTTGATTTTTGAAGCTGCAATGTGTGTTTCTTCTATATTCATAGATGCAGCTTCTTTTCAGTTGGGAAAGAAGGGGTTTTTCAAATACAACCAACGGTCCAAGACCGGAAGAAGCTTTTTGGAAATTTCCACGAGAGAGGGATGCAAAAACTCGTTGTCTAAGTACTTAATTTGTGTACTATCACTAAATTAATTTAGTTTTCATTAGTACAGAAACATTATTAGGCATGATAACAAATAATATAAAATTAGCCCTCTCTTTGAACATCTACATATTAGAAGTTGATTCTATCAATCTTACATTATGTAAATTGTAAGAGGTACCGTTCCAAATCTGTGTATCATTTAACTGATCAAATGGGGTATGTTTAAAGGAGAGCCTATGACCATAAAAGTACAAGAACAAACAGAACATGCACCAAAAGTTGCACATTAACAGGTCACGGTTATTCTCTTGAACCTCATTTTGCCATCCACTGTTGGCTAGCTTGAACCATTTCAAAAAATCATACTTGTGTTCAGATGGAGAGTTGGTTATGATAACAAGTCATCCAACCTGATATATGCACGAAAACTATACGCAAGCTAGATTGCAGATTAAGAATTCCCTGGCCCATTTATGTACCATGCTCCCCTTGCCAAATGTTATAAAAAAGTTGTACGTACCTCACAGGACTATCTTCTTCTCTACTTCTTTTTATCCTCCCCCCAGTCCTTCATTAGCAACAACTGAAAAGGTGAGAATGGGAACCAGCATACCACCAGCCGAGTCGAGCGTTTTCATTTACCGTAATAAACATGCAATTCCTCTTCACCTTAAACGTTTCTTCTTCTATTTTTACAAACGTTTCCCTCACTCAACGGCTTGTTTGTGCATATAATATCTGTATAATCCGTTAAGACCATGCTAACATATTGGTCTTAATCCTAAGAAAAAAACACGAATAACGCTATACAGCCTTTTAAAATCTAACGTTGGTTACTTTCTCAACTTTTAGGAGTTGTGTTATTTAATGTTGGTATAGAGATAAGGTGTAGTTGCATTTTGGTAGGCATCCATAAATATTGATTTTCAATGTGTCATGTCACTGGGTTGATCGGTGATGGCGTAGTGATAAAAGAAACCGCAACTTTCAATGTGGTTTAAACAAAAAGCAACGTCAGGAAATATTATTATCTAAAAACTTAAAATAAGGATCAGACTATTAATGCAGCTAATTAATTCGTCAAGATTAATGTCTATGTGCCACATGTGAACGCTCCAAGATTTGTACGTTTTGATTTAAGAGAAACACAACACTCCATATAACACCAAACAATATGCTACTTATGCAGTCAACATCCTCATATTTTTAATAACAATTTACCTTCATGGATTTGCTTATATCAAATTAAGCAATTCTATACACCAACAAGACGCATAAATTTAAATTCTAAAATATGGACGACTTTTACTTGATTTCAATTAATTAATCCTACACAATTTATTCTCATCTTTGTGATTAACTTCAGCTTTTTAACGACAAAAAAATGAAAACAGCTATCATTGATCAGAAATGTCATCCATTAACCAAATCTGACTTTGCCGGCGGCGACAATTCAGACGTCGACGGTGCATCCAACCGCCTGCTGCAGCTTCACCTCCCCGCCGTCAAGCCCACCGGCGACGCCGCCGAACTGGAAATAGGCGGCGCAGTTGACGTTTATCCCGTAATGGCCAGAGACCCAGGTACCGACCTTGAACCTCACCTGGCCATCCCCCATGATATTGAGCACAAGGATGCCAGCGCTCTGGTCCTGCTCCACCGCCAACGCCACAGACGGCGAGATGGGCACGTCGGCGCCGGTGAGCACCGGCGACCAGACGGTTATCTCGTTGGGGCCTTGGTAGGAAGGGAGGATGCCGGCGGCGAGGGTGATCTGCTGGTTGCGGTAGGCGGCGTAGACGTCGAGGCGGTCATAGTAGACGCCGATGCGGTCGTTGGGGTTGCGAGAGAGGAGGGTGATACGGAGGGCAGTGGTGAGGAAGGAGGAGGCCGTGGCGTTGAACTGGGAAATGGCGGCGTCTTGGAGGACGAAGCGGGGTGGGTGGGGCGGAGCACCAACCAGATGATGAGCACTATGAGGAGGACGATGGCAATGAAGGCGAGGAACGCGAGGATGATTCGCCGGTACAGCTTCTTCTTCTTGTGGCTCTCGCAGTACTCCTTCGACATGGCCCCGACGGTTGAGACGGCGCAGAGGCCGGCGGAGGTGGTGGAGGGGAGGATCAGGTGGAGAAGTGAATGTGTGTGAACTGGGCGCCCAGCTTTGGCCTTTGGGAGGTGTATATATATATATATACACACGCGCCGATGGAAAGGAAAATATCAGCAACACGCGTGCATTATTTAAGATAAATTTTAATTTTATATATTAATTTTTATTTAATAATAAGATAAATTATAATAATTTAATATCTTAAATATAAACCGTGATCAACTTTAAAAATATATTTTATTTAAATAAAAAAATAAATTATAATTTTTTAATTTTTTTATTA
>JAURVB010012812.1:0-14850 GCA_033002965.1 Piper betle
CCCATCATAATAGTTTTGGTAGAATCGGAAAGGAAGAGAATCAGCATTGGCAATCTTTAACCAGTCACAGGACGACAAAAAAGAATGACGAAACGAGAAGAGAGACAGTCACGGCTGATACCGCCAAGATGACAACGGTGAAGACACCAATGACGGCTAAGAACACCCTCTGCTCATGCTGACAACAGTTCCTGAGTTCCCAGTTCACCATATCACCGGCAACCCAATCCCAGGACACCAAAGGCTCCAAACAACTAAAAATGGGAGCTGAGATCTGGACCAGGGATATGCAAATGGGCAAACGTTTCTCAGCCCAGAAACTGCTCAGGACGACGAAAAGATGCGACCTTTGGGATCCAAAACAAGAGGGGATTGATCACCAAGCCTGGTTAATTTCTGGGGGCGGATGTGGGATGGATTGGTGGAGAGGAAGAGCGAAAGTCTGAGACTTCGCGCGTTGACAAGGTTGGAAGTTTGCAAAGGTTATGGTTTGAAAAGTCTATTGCTTTTGAGAGGTGGGGCGGAGGTTGACGGCGTTGGTTGGCTGGATTCTACCTCTAAACCCTTTCAACAAGCAAAAGCAGTTTGGAGGCATTCAAAGGTTTTGTGAAATTTGGAGGAGACGATGGAATGGGGAGAGAGGTGAGAATCTGAGATTATATGAATTGGTACCACAATTAATCTTCTAACTTTTTAAAGAAAAAGTTATTATATAACGCCTTAGATCGTGTGTTAACAGCTTAATCAAATTAATGGAATGCACAATATATTTTTTTTGGTAATATATATCCACACAACCCTTTCTTTCTTCATCCATTATTTTCTTTTTTTATCATGAATAGTCGTATGATTGAAATTCATACTATTTTAATAATGAATTTAAATAAAAAAGTTAAAGAAAAATAAATTTATTTATTTCAATTATTGTATTCTTATAGAAAATAAAGAGATTTCAAAACAAAAAAAGGGTTTTTTGTATAAGAACAAAAAAATATGGATTCCTTAAAAGGGGTCACATTAGGGATTAGGTTGGCCGAGTCTTAAAATGAAATATGGCTCAATGTATACAAACAATAAAAAGGAGGTTTGATTAAAGTTATTATTTTGACCATATTATTACATATGAATCGATAATTTGAATATTTTTTGGCTCTCTCTTCAGCTTTAGCTTTATCTTACTTGTCCACATAAGGTCTTCCTTCACTATAAGTTTTTTTTTGAAAATTCTATCTATTCTGTTGTAGGTGGCAGGTAGACCTATGTAAAAAAATAATTAGGTGTAATGTATTAATTTAATAATATTTTATTTACTGAAAGAGTTAAATTTTGTCTATGAAAAAAAATCTCCTGGAATGTCTTAATTTTAGGACATTTTATTTATTTCAAAGAGTCAATTATTGTTGATGAATGGCGACATTTACTAATTATTGAATTTTAAATTGGCATTATGTAGCTTTTACTTAATGTTCCGGCCCTATTAATGTTTTTACGATATTTTTTTAAAATTTGCCATTGAAAATTATTTTAGAAAGATTTGTTGATTAATGGCAAGCTTAGTGGTCCTTAAGCTGGAAGTGGTTAATCTTTGCCACATTAGTTAATTAATTATTTCTAATTACTCGTGGACTGGGCTAAAAAAAGTGATAAACGCAAAGCTAAAGAGAGGAATATTATTTAATGTTTTATTTATCATTTTATTGCAAACAAAATTCCCCCATCATTTAAATCATCAACTACATTTTTTTTTACTTTGGACGAAATGAAAAAAATAAAAAAAGCTTTTTGATTTTTAAAGAGACTGACGTACTAAGACTTTGGGGGGAAATTCATATACTGATTTGATGCCGCGTTAGGGAGAATGAATGTTTCATATTTGATAACATGTTGAGTGATACATCACAAAGCTACAGAGAGTCATTACAAAGATGTTTTTTATGCAAAAATTTACAAATATAATTGATGGTGAATCATGCATATATGTTCATCTACCTTCATCAGTAAAAGAGACAGAAACTGAATTCCTTGAAGTGTCCTCCATCAAGCTACTCACGCTAGAAATTTTGCCGCTGACAGTGGAGGTGGTATTCATAGTTGACGAGTTTTTAGCACCACTGCTTGCGCTGCCGCCGGTGGACGCCGAAGCCACGCTTGTATATGATATCCTTCCCTGAATTCCAGGTTTACCAGGCTTGGGTAAGATGAAAGACTCGCTTGATAGCATGAGATGGACTGCATTCATGTCAGGCCGGTCTGTAAAACTGGCTTGGCAACACAGTAAACCCAGTTGAATGCACAATAATGCTTCATCTTTATCAGATGTTTCTAGGGTGGTGTCAACTAATTCCAAGTGCTTCCTGCTTTCAAACAGCCTCCATGCCTGCCAGAGTTTGTCATCAGTTATGGAAGAGTTATTCAAGATAACTCAAACTTACTTAAAGCGGTTCCAAATGAAAGAAAGTTTGATGTGTGAATTGTTGCTCAACTTACATGGGTCAATAGATCTCCGTTGTCTTCGGTTAGTCGTTTGTCGTGGTTTTTCCTCCCGCTCACAATCTCTAACACCAACACCCCAAAGCTAAACACATCAGCTTTTACTGATAAGAAGCCACGCAATGCATACTCAGGGGCCATGTAACCACTGCAAAAATGGTCTCTTGTTAATTCTTGATGAACAACTAAATATGCTCAGAGTGAAGGGAGACAAAACTATCTAAAGGAACTCACTGGGTACCAGATATCTTCATTGTATCCACATGAGTGTCCTCTGCTCTAAACAGCCTTGCCAGTCCAAAATCTGATATCTTTGGGATCATTTGGTTATCCAGCAAGATATTGCTTGCTTTAATATCTCTGTGAATAATCCTCACTGGGGATTCTTCGTGAAGATAAAGCAGACCCTTTGCTATTCCCACAATTATCTCGTATCTCTTCGACCAACTGAGCAATGCACTTTTGCTTTTATCTATAAAATGATGAGCAAAACCATAATAATAAGAATTAGTGCAAATCTTTGAGGTTCGATTTGTTCCGGAACTGAGGTGGTAATACACAGTATTCTTCTTCATTCACATAAATCACTCCCACAAACCTCTGTAATTGAACTAACAAGGCAATGTTGACCATTGATCACATCATAAGCCTCCATGGCCATTTGTGAAACAATTTAGCTCGCTGGCATCCCAAAGTAGCTTTGAAATGGCAGCCAAAATAACAAGATTGGTATATGATAGTGATCAACCGATCAACCAAACTCTAAATTCAAGTCAAGAATTGTTCTGCCAAAAACTATGAGTAAAAGGGGTGTACATTGATCCTTTTAGTACTGCTGCAACTAAACATTTCTAAAGACATAGTTACGTAGATGGAATCTTACCGAAGAGGAAATTGTCCAAACTCTTGTTGGGCAAGAACTCGTAGACAAGGGCCTTCTCCGCTCCTTCTCCACAACACCCCAAGAGGCTGACCAGGTTCCTGTGCTGCACTTTTAACAGCAACTTCACCTCGTTCAGAAACTCTTTCTGCCCCTGCCTTGAATCAAGCGACAGCTTCTTCACCGCTATCTCCTGCCCATCCTCCAACCTCCCCTATTATGTAGCCCCACAAGCATTCAATTCGAGTGACAGCACACACACGCAAGATCTTCTTCACCGATCAACAAACATGAGTTTTACCTTGTAAACAGGCCCAAAGCCGCCGTGCCCAAGTAGATTATCCTCAGAGAAGTTACCAGTGGCGGCTTCAAGGACTTTGAGGGGGTGAATCAAGCTCAAAGAACCGGCTGTAGCTTCACCTGGATCACCATCGTCATCATCAGCACCGTTCTTGCTGCATAACAGTCTGCATGCGGCGGCCCAAGCAGCAGGGCAGCCGAGACATGGCAACATGACCAGGTCAAATCGTCGACCCACCGCTCAAAGGAAAAAGCAAAAGCTAGGACAGCGCGTTTGAGTTTTCCTTTTGCACTTCTTCAATGGATATAGAGGCCGAGCATTATATATTTGACGATGATTCGCAGAGGCGGCTGCATGGAGACGTACAAAGCAGGCAAGTCCAAGGATGGAGGGTGGACAGGGCGAGGAAGACATTACTGAAAAAAAAATTTTGAGGTTTTTTTTTTTAAAAAAGACTCAACCTTTTTTGTATTAAAAAAATTATGTATAGTGAATTTTAAGATTTAGTTAAAATATTGAGATGATTGCAATTAATTAATTGTATAATCTTCTAATTTTTATTAACTCCATAATTCAGCAGTTCTTTTTAAAGTCTTTACTACGAGTAAAGAGTTAATTTTGTTGAAAAGATATTTACATTATTTTTCAAATATGATTTGGCTTAAAATCTTCATTTATTTCCACATCAAGTTTAACCTTGTTAAAAATTTATTAAGAAAAGATTACTGTCTCTCTTAAAAAGTAACTACTTTTCGATACCAAAGATATACTATTCGGTGATACCTTCTCACTCACTATAAATATGTGTGTTTGATTTAAGACTATTGTAAACGGTTTGAATTATTCATGTGAGATAACTTTGACGATTTGGTTTAACCTAGAAAATTAGATAATTTTCCATTTGTAATTTTCTCAAGACCGGAAATCCAATTTTTAGTCCGTATACACGAGGTAAGTAATTTTATATTACTTCGCTATTTTGTGATTAAATAAGTTTAATCTTCAAACGATGCTGAACTCAGTTAAACCATATGGAGAGGGACAAAACAAGAAGTTAACTAATATAAAGCATATCAAACCCACGTAGTTTAGTACCAACGAGACGATGGGAAAGCAAGAAGGTAGATAAATTAGTTAATTTAACTATATAGGAATGCGCCGGCTTCTTTACCCTTTACCCTTTACCCACACAAATATTATGTATGTTAGCCATGGGAAAAAGGTTATATATCTTGCATTTTGGAAGAAAATAGCTTAGCAAGAACAGTCAAAGAACGTCATGGATCAAAAGTCGCCTTGGAAAAGAAACAAAAACTCTTCCACCCCCCTGATGCAATGATGCAAGGAAGTCAATATCCACAGGCATTTGTATTTGTGTGTCTGCGTGTATTTTGCGTACAATTATGTGGTATAAAAATAAAATATCTGTTCAGAAAATTTTGAAGCAGCTCTTCTTGTTCATTAACATTCAAGTTGTTTACAAATCAGTCTATGCATGCTGGTAATTATGCTAGTTTTGTCTGGCCATTATCGGCTGATACTGTGATTGTTGTGACCTGAACAAACATTAGCTGTCACGGGACTTTGGAGGTAAATCAATGACGTGGTTTTGTTGAACCACCACCGAACGCCTTGCATTTATGTACTCATTTTTGGTGTCATTTCTTTTCAGATTGATGGAATGGAACCGACACTTAATCTGAAGTTACACGAGAAAACCTCAACCACTAAAAAAGTGGCAGACCTAATCGCGCGCTGATTAAGGTCGGAAATGAGAGAGGAAACTGGGTGTACTGTCAACTCAGTTCCCTCCTTGGCTAAAGTTCTTTGATCATCTTGGAAGAACCAACTCACTCTGCTATTTTTACTTCTTTTAGCAGAAGAGTCAATGTCGCCATTGATTTCAAGCCAATGTATGCGTGTCACTACTACTTGGTGCTAGTTATTCGGCCTCCTTTAAAATAAATGCCGGGGACAGATTCAGCTAAAGACGTGACACTGAGCTACAGTGGCGGCCAAGTAGATCTCCAACCAAAAAGGTTTCCAAGTTGCAGAGTGATAGAGAACCATTGGAAGCCTTGTTGCAGTCGGAATATTGTTGAAGCATCTTTCTACCCAAAGGATGCGAATCAACACCCGACCACGCATGGGCCTCTGTCTTCCCACGCTCTATCCCGTCATGACAACCTCCATCATGCATTTCTTTTAACTCCTTTGCTCCCAATCCATTTCCCCCATGTATATTCTATGTAGTCTGCACCTTTGCATTATTCACTTCCCACTGCACAAAATTCCTTCCAACATTTGTCTTGTGCTGGGATTTAAAAAGATATATTGTATTCGCTCAATCAATAGCAAGCAGGGCCCCAAGGCCTGCTCCCTTCCACATGTTTGCGAGGCCTAGCACATGAACAGACGTGTGACTGGGCCTCACCGACGACCTGGCCAGAAACTCCACTTTATCTCATCAATTGAAGATCATACACTGCACCAGGAAAATAATGCTAATATGGGTAATTATATTAATAATATATAATCCATGGTCATGTTCAAAATATTAAACAAATCTCGAAATATTAATAGAGGTGGGTGTTAGTTATTTTATAAAGATTGAAGAGTCTCAAATTTTCTTTATAAATTAAGCTTCATTTACCTCATTTTTAGAGAATAAGATAAGTAAAAGGTTAAGATAAGCATAAGAAAAGATAAGAAAAGAGAGATAAAGAGAGATATAGTGATAAAAGAAAAGGAAAAAATATTCACGAGTTTATCTTATACGGAGTATTTAAAGAAAGTGAATATTTTTTTCTTTTATTATATATCTCTCTGTCTCTCTTTTCTTATCTTTTATTCTACTTGTCTTGCCTTCTACTTGTCTTGCTCTCTAAAAATGAGGCAAATGCAGCTCAATTTATAAAGAAGCTTTGAGACTCTTCAATCTCCATGGAACAACTAACAGCCACCTCTGTTAATATTCCGAGATTTTGTTAGTATTCCGAGGGTGACAATAGGCTACATATCATTAATATAATTACACATATTAACAATTGGTGGCCCATGCAGGTCAGAAGTGCAGAATTGAAGGTAAATGAGTAATTCATTTGAAGATGTATGATGAAGGTAAACTGATTCTCAAGGAGGTCAAGTATATACCTGAATTAAAGAAAAATCTTATATCTGTTAACAAGCTGGACCAAGAGGGCTATAGGATCACATTCGAAAATAATCAGTGGAAGATCAGCAAAGGAGCATTGGTGGTGATCAAGGGGAAGGCGATGGGTACACTTTACCCATAGTCTACCAAGGTAGATCAGTTTGTTTTTGGCAACTGAGAAGAATGACATAACAACGTTATGTCATAGAAGGCTTGGTCACTTGAGCGAGAGTAGGCGAGAGATAAAATCCAAAAGGTTGGAGTTAGTTCATACGGATGTTTGGAGACCAGCCCATGATATATCTTTTGGAGGTAATCTCTATTATGTTACCTTCATTGATGATTTTAATAGGAAGACGTGGATCTACACTATTAAGAAAAATCAGATGTCTTTAACATTTTTAAGATGTGGAAAGCCCAAGTTGAAAATGAAATAGGTTTAAGACTGAAATGTCTTCTGTCGTATAATGGTAGAGAATATTGCAATAAGGTGTTTGACTTCTATTGTGAACAACAGGGAATTAGAAGGATCAAGACAGTGCCAAGGACACTACAACAGAATGGGGTGGCAGAGAGAATGAACAGGATCATCCAAGAGCGAGCGAGAAGCATGAGGCTTCATGTTGGACTCCCTTTGCATCTTTGGGGTGCCACAGTGGATACAACTGTCTATCTAATAAACCGAAGTCCATCAAGCGCCTTAGATGGAAAAATACCGGAAGAGGTATGGTCTGGTGAGAAAGTTGACTACTCTTTTCTTAAAGTCTTTGGTTGTATTGCATATACACATGTTGACAGGGAATCAAGAAAGAAGCTTGATACAAAGTCCCACAAATGTGTATTTCCTAGATATGGAGGTGATGAGTATAGTTACCGGATGTGGGATTTTGAGAATAACAAGGTGTTTCAAAGTTGGGATGTTGTATTCAATAAACAGTGCATGTACAAAGACATGAAAGAAGGAAAGAATGAGGAGTCAAAAGAAAAAGAGTATATGGAGCTTGATGAGACAGATGAAGAGATGCCAAGTGCTGAAAATCAAGGATTTATTCCAAGTGATGAGGAACAATCATCTTCTGAAGAGACCGAACAAAAAGGTGAGTCACAGGCTAATCAACCAAATGATGATGAATCAGATTCTAAATATTCTGATGCACAAGTTAAAATTGATGACTCAGAGCCACCACAAAAGATAGTTATTGCTCCTAAACCAAGGAGGAGCATAAGGGTTAGAAAGCCTACTCAAAAATTAAATTTAATTGTACAACATATTTTGTATACTGATGCAAGAGAACCAGAGTCTTATTGTAACACCCCAAATCCGGTTCACGCTCGTGAACCGAACTGGTATGTTACAGGCCCTGGTTAGGTCGGCTAACCCGAACCTAACTCATACGGATCCAATCTCGGCGTCTTAAGATGAAGATACAACTCTCAAAGCATGGATGAATGCACAAACCCTAACATGGTATTACATGAATGACATACAAATCAAAGTACACACCAAGACAATCCTGATAAAAATTAATAAAAACTTTGAAATATAACAGACAGAGTTTCCCCTAAAAATGCAATTAGGGGTCACCCTGTCAAATATACATATGCAAATATATATCTAACCATATATCAAATAATTTCATTCATACAAAATACAAAATCTAACATGCTGTAACTTATTTTGAAACTTGGGTCTCAACCCACTACGCTGCCATTGCGCAATCTATTCGTGTTCACATCATCTCATCATGTCTAAACAATTAATCACGTCACATCATCATGTATTAAGCATTTAATCACACCATATAATAATATCATAAACTTAATATAAACACTCAATTGACTGACATGTGTGCAAGCGACAACAATGCTCCTCCGTCCAAACTAGCTCCTCTAACTCGTAATTGTTACCTACATATAGTATAAAAACATGTCAGTAACAAGTGTTACTGGTCCGAAAAATAAAATAACTATAACAAGCTGGCTATGAGAGCAAACTCTCATATGAAAGAAAACATTATATACTCCACGTGAGCACTCTGAAGGGCACTACTGAGGAGACTAGGCTGCAGACCCGGTAGCATCCCGAACTTACTGATCTGCTGCTGGTACTGTGCCGCTCTCGGCACTTCTTTTTTAGTACTTCACGTGAAACTTTATCCTAAGCCCTCTCCTTACCTCCATATTTCTCCTGGCCTTGAGCACGAAGGCCGAGTACTCTCAGGCAGTCGCCTTTAGTACCCTTTGAACCACAAGTCCGGACATGCGCTGTACTAAACAGTACCCGTTAACCTCCACGTTCTCCGGGTGTGAGGAACTCAAACGCGGAGTTGTCAGGATCCCTCGAGAATGGAACAGTCCACTGGCACTAATCCAGAGCCCGCTTTGATTGTCACGACATCCGCTCATGGCACGTGCAGTCGGTTTCTCCATCTCTCGTCTCACTGAAAACGCGAAAACTACTGTGTGTGTGTGTGTGTGTGTATATATATATAGAGGCTGGGTAGGGATTTATATAATATGCCCAAAGGTAACTTGTGGTGGATCTTGTTTTCGAAATCATCCTCGAGGGATCTCATCCTCGAGGGTGTTATTAATCCGGAAATCTGTTCGGCTAGATAGCTCGAGTTAAGTGGGATCCAATAAAATGCCACTTAACCTGTCCTACAAATAATAAGATAAACATACAATAGAAAGACGTAAAACAGAGTCGAGTCCTAAACGGACCAAGTAGAAGCTCCAAGCGTGTCATCGCGCCTAAGCGGCAAGCTCCTACTCCGTACCTACACATCAAAACTAAATACTAACACCTGCTAATTAAATGATGCAGCAAACTCAATGAACATCACACACAATACGAATAACATTCATCAACAGTCAAATAATCATAAGTTTGAAAGAATTTCTAACTCCTATTCATACAAATCCTATCGTATTTTTCTAAGTTACGTCGTAATCACTTATCATGCTCTCATTAGATCACTTACTTAATCTCATCATGTACATCTTTACTTCATTCATAGTATGACAGTCATCATGACAACTTGTTAATTCTAGCATGCTATGCTAACAATCATAATCAATTTTAAATATCAAATCGAGGTAATTATACCTCACATTGTTGGCAATCGGCAACGACTAGGGTTTCGTAGCACGTCTCGGAACTCCAATTCGGCGCTCATCAGCGTTTGAAGTTCGATCGGGATCGACTGGATGAGCTCCGTGGAAGATCCAGCGAACTCCAGTGAATCCGGTTTTTCGACAAGTTCTAGCAGTTTTTTGGTGGCTTTAGCGGTTTTTCGGCACCTCTCCGGCAGTTTTCTGGCAATAGTCGCCGGCGGCATCTAGTGGCCGGAAAGTGGTCGTGTTGCATACCCTTGGAACCGGCTCGGCAAGCCCTACTCATCTATGAGGTCGACGCGGCCAACGTAGGTGGCAGCTCGCAGGAAAATGCATAAACAGGGCCGGCGGTAATGGGTGGCTAGATCCGGCTGGCCAGGGCGGCGATGGCCTCCATTCAAGTCGGGAAAGGTGGCTGGAGGGTTGAGGGTGCTGAGGCGACCAACTGATCGCTGCGGCACTGGTCGCCGGAGGCAGAATCGGCGACGGAAGCACAACACGGGCGCGGCATCACAGCGTGGCTTCCTCGCATTGCGGTGGCCCAATGGGGGCCGAACTTGGTCGGGGCGGCACGGTGACGTCATCGCGGGGCTAGGCGGTGATGATCGGCAGCAGGGGCGGCGGCGGCAACGCGCACAAGGGCTGCGTCGGGCAAGGGTTTGGGGAAGAAAAGAAGGGCACACGGGTGTGTGGTGGCAAAGTCGTAAATATTACTTGACTCGTCTCCGACTTGAGTCAAAAATAATATTTAAGTTGTAAAAAAATTCCAAAAAATTTGGAAAAAATCCCATAAAATCAAACAACACTAAAAAATCATAATAATATGCTTTAAAACTATCAACCCACCCAAAATGCCCGTAACGCATCCTAACGGGGTAAACGGCTTAAAACTAATTCTACGATCCATTATATATCATAATAAAAAAATGAACTACATACTCTTATATATTCTGATAACTCATTCTTTTCTACTTTTGTTCATGACGTTATCAACATATACTTGGGCCCTCATGGCTCATACACGAGACCGGGTGTAAAACCCACGATTCGAGTTAGGGTTTTATATTCAGAACCGGTCGGGTCGACCGTTATTTTTTCGAGTTGAGTCAGTTTCAGGACACGTGTACCGAGCCAATGCCAGTCGCGTGTATGAGCTATGAGGGTCATGCGTACCCAAGTATATGATGATAACGTCATGAACACAGCAGAACAGAATGAGTTATCAGATATATGAGAGTATGCCAGTAATTTTTTTTATTTTTATATATAATGGATCGTAAAATTAGTATTAGGCCGTTTACCGCGTTAGGACGCGTTCGGGCAGTCTGGGTGGGTTGATAGTTCTAGAACATATCATTATGATTTTTTTGTGTGTTGTTTGATTTTACGGGATTTTTCCCGATTTTTATGAATTTTTTTAGGATTTAATACGACTTAGTTATTATACTTGACTCGAGCCGGAGACGAGTCAAGTATTATTTACGAAACTGCCACCAGCCCTTTTCTTCCTCTTCCCCGACCTTTTCTTCCCCAAAACGTTGCCGCGCGCCGCCCCTGTTCGCGCGCCACCGCCGCCGCTGTCGGCGCCGCCCGGCCGTCGACCGACGCCGCCCAGCTCGGCGACGACGTCGCCCCGCCGCCCCGACCAGGCCCGGCCACCATCGGGCCGCCGCGACGCCGGAATCGGCACGCCTAGCGCCGCGGCTGCGTTTGGTCGCGTCGCCGATTCGGTCGCCGGCGACCGTCGCAGCCGTCATCCAGTGGTCGCCTCAGCACCACCGACCACCCAGCGACCCTCCCCGACCGGAACGGAGGGCATCGCCGCCCTGGCCGGCCGGATTTAGCGACCCAACGCCGCCGCTCTGTTTTAGCTATTTTCCGGCGAGCCGCCTCCTCCGTTGGCCGCGTCGACCTCGTAGATGAGTCGGGCTCGTCGAGCCGGTTCCGAGGGTACCCTACATGACCCCTATCCAGCTAGTAGACGCCGCCGGCGATTGTCGCCGGAAAACCACCGGAAGTCGCCGGAAAACCGCCAGTAGCTGCCGGAAAACCGCCGGAAAATCGGAATTTCTGGAATTCGCTGGAATTCACCGGATCTTCCGCGGGGCTCACCCAGTGGAGCCCGATCGAGCTTCGGACGCCGATGAGCGCCGAATTTGAGCTCCGAGACGCGCGACGGAACCCTAGCCGTCGCCGATTGCCGACGACGTGAGGTATAATTACCTCCGATTTGATTATTTAAAATTGATGATAATTGTTAGCATAGCATGCTAGGGTTGATTAATTATTATGATGAATGTTAAGATTATGAATGAAGTAAACAGGTGTATGATGTGATTAATGACTAATTAGGGATGAAATGATAAGTTACATGATGAGATTAAGTGTGAATGAAGGATCAGTGATGTAATGAAGTAGATCAGGTCAGAGCATGATAAGTGACCACGGCATAAGTTATAGACACGTAATAAAATTAGTATGAATAGGATGAGTTAGGATTAATTAATTTTTATGATTTTCTGATTGTTATGTTGATGGATGCTTGCATTGTGATTTTGATGTTATTGAGTTTGATGCATCATTTAGTTAGCGGGCGTTAGTATTTAGTTTTGATGTGTAGGTACGGAGTAGGAGCTCGCCGCCTAGGCGCGATGACACGCTTGGAGCTTCTACCAGGTCCGTTTAGGACTCGTCTTGTTTTACGCTCTTCCATTGTATGTTTATTTTATTATTGCAGGGCGGGTTAAGTGGCGTTTTATCGGATCCCACTTAACTCGGGCCATTTAATCGAATATTTCCGGATTAATAACCCCTCGAGGATGAGATCCCTCGAGGATGATTTCGAAAACAAGATCCACCACAAGTTGCCTTCGGGCCTATTATATGAATCCCTTCCCAGGCCTATATATATAGTTTTATCGAGTTTTCAGTGAGACGAGAGATGGAGAAACCGACTGCACGTACCATGCAGAGGATGCCGTGACAGTCAAAGCGGGCTCTGGATTAGTGCCAGCGGACTGTTCCATTCCCGAGGGATCCTGACAACTCCGCGTTTGAGTTCCTCACACCCGGAGAACGTGGAGGTTTACGGGTACTGTTTAGTACAGCGCATGTCCGGACTTGTGGTTCAAAGGGTACTAAAGGCGACTGCCTGAGAGTACTCGGCCTTCGTGCTCAAGGCCAGGAGAGATATGGAGGTTCGGAGAGGGCTTAGGATAAAGTTTCATGAGAAGTACTGAAAAAGAAGTGCTGAGAGTAGCACAGTACCAGCAGCAGAGCAGTAAGTTCGGGATGCTACCGGGTCTGCAGCCCAGTGGCTCCTCAGTAGTGCCCTTCAGAGTGTTCACGTGGAGTATGATGTTTTCTTTCAGATGAGAGTTTGCTCTCATAGCCAGTTTGTTATAGTTATTTTATTTTCCGGACCAGTAACGCTTGTTACTGACGTTTTTCTTATATATATGTAGGTGATAAGCACGAGATGGATGAGCCAGCTGGGACGGAGGAGCAATAAGGTCTTCTGCACACACACATTGGGTGATTAAATATTTAATGTTTTGTTATGATGTTATTTTATACACATGCTATGAGTAAATGTTTGAGCATGATGATATGATATGAATGAAATGTTAAGACACGATAACAGAATGCAAAATATGATCAGAGTTGCGCAGCG
The DNA here is from genome assembly GCA_033002965.1 of Piper betle. NCBI lineage: Eukaryota > Viridiplantae > Streptophyta > Magnoliopsida > Piperales > Piperaceae > Piper > Piper betle. The sequence goes on from JAURVB010012812.1 coordinate 13,616, forward strand.
GAGTGGGTTGAGACCCAAGTTTTAAAATAAGTTACAGCATGTTAGATTTTATATTTTATATGAATGAAATTATTTGATATATGGTTAGATATATATTTGCATATGTATATTTGACAGGGTGGCCCCTAATTGCATTTTTAGGGGAAACTCTATCCGTTATATTTCAAAGTTTTCATTAATTTTTATCGGGATTGTCTTGGTGTGCACTCTGATTTGTATGTCATTCACGTAGTACCATGTTAGGGTTTGTGTATTCATCCATGCTTTGAGAGTTGTATCTTCATCTTAAGACGCCGAGATTGGATCCGTATGAGTTAGGTTTGGGTTAGCCGACCTAACCGGGGCCGGCAACATGCCGGTTCGGTTCACGAGTGTGGACCGGATTTGGGGTGTTACATAAGGAGAGGGCTTAGGATAAAGTTTCACGAGAAGTACTGAAAAAGAAGTGCTGAGAGTAGCACAGTACCAGCAGCAGTAAGTTCGGGATGCTACCGGGTCTGCAGCCCAGTGGCTCCTCAGTAGTGCCCTTCAGAGTGTTCTTGAGGAAGTATATGATTTTCTTTCATATGAGAGTTTGCTCTCATAGCCAGTTTGCTATAGTTATTTTCTTTTCGGACCAGTAACGCTTGTTACTGACGTTTTCTTATATATATGTAGTTGATGAGCACGAGATGGATGTGCCGGCCGGGACGGAGGAGCAATAAGGTCTTCTGCACACACATATTGGGTGATTGAATATTTCATGTTTTGTTTATGATGTTGTTTAATAAACATGCTATGATTAAATGTTTGAGGCATGATAATGATACGAGATGAGATGAACACAGTAGCGCAGCAAAAGTATGATGGGTTAGGACCCAAGTTCCAGAATGAGCTTATAGTATATCAGATTGTGTGTAATGAAATTGTTGATATATGCTTATATACTTGTATATATTATTTTCACAGGGTGGACCCTAATCGCACTTTTAGGGGAGACCCCTTTCTGTTTTATTTCAGAATTTTGATCGTAACTATATTGGTGTGTATTTTGAATTGCTTGTCATTCATGTAGTACCATGTTAGGATTTTGCGTATTTATTCATTCATGATGGATCGTATCTTCATCTTAAGACACCGAGATTGGATCCACAGGAGTTAGGTTCGGGTTAGCCGACCTAACCGGGGCCTGTAACATGCCGGTTCGGTTCACGAGCGTGAACCGGATTTGGGGTGTTACATGCAGCACTAGCTTC